>JAWQFJ010032355.1:0-7500 GCA_034096865.1 Theodoxus fluviatilis | reverse complement strand
TTTCACAAAACCACTGGTACTAATACGAGCGAGATATAATCAAGTCACGACTGGGAGGGGAAAGGAAAGATAACTCTAACAACATCTTTCTTTCCCCCATTCAACACATGCAGCGGACGTTCGGAAACAAAGTTTTAGAGCGAAGTTATGATGAGGATAATGAGTGCAGATGGTTGGCAAGCGGAATGAAACAACAATTTTACTGTGAGACGTTCCGTCGGAACGTCAGATCTGTGAACGCTTCGAAAGGGGTGCGCGACTTTGACCTGGATGCAGTGTAAGTCGTAAGCGAAGATCGTGATGAGTCGAAGTCTCAAGACCGAGGGTTTATGGGGGTTTTGTGGACATACGGCGATCGTATGACAAGGCAAATATGCTCAAAATGAAAACAGAGCTGCACGAAAAGGGGTTCTACCACGACAGTTGTTCCAATGCTTATGCTGTGGCCTCAGCAAAGATTATATAGTTGATCGTATAGATCTATAATCTTTGCCGAAGGCGAAGCGGCAACTTAATTCACTTGATCGAATGACTTTCTGGCCGCAAATCACCTTCTTGACAGGTATGTATTGGTTTGCATTTCCTAAAGATATTCCACAGGGGTGTATACGTTGATAAACAAGCTTGCATTCTTCGATAATAATGAAAATTAGATCGTTCCATCAACACCATGTAGATTCAATAGGCCTATGATACCCTATGTGCGCGTTCGATTTCCCAACGCCTGCTACAAAAAACAAAGCCAAAACACCCCCATTATTGCAGCAAATCATTTTGTTACACATTACACAGTGAATGTATTCACAAACATGATCGGAACGCATCAGAAACGCGTCGAGAAACAAGCAATTTTACTTGTCGGTAAGCGTTGTCAGTACTTCCATTGATTCACCCATGTTACCTTCCGCTTGGGGGCGCTGCGTTTCCCAGCGTCTTGTAACTCCATATAGCAACAGCTCGTTATGACCGGTCTTTGTATGAATAGTCTTTGCTATAGTGGTCTCGGTGCAGAGAATGGCGCAGGTCGAACATCTGGCAGCCTTGCAAGGTAGCACGGCATCCTCCGTAGATTCGGGGAGCCGGCTGCGGACTATTCTGCTTCTCAGGTTGAGAGGTTGTCGGAAGGACGACTCATTACTCGTTGTGGCTCGCTTTCTTCTTGTCAGTGCAGCCCCGTATGTCTACACAGCCTAGTCTCAGTTCATCGGAAAAGGAAACGTTCTCAAAAAATCTTCAGCTTTTGGATGACATGGCACGCAAACGGGGAATTCCTTATCGCTCTGTAACATAATGTTGCCGAGGGACTTTGGAGAAAAAAAAACTCCTCTCCTGTAGAGCTCAGTCGAGAGTACTTCGGCTCCTGTGAAACGCTAATCTCTCACGCTGAAGCGCTCTCTCTTCCTGACACTTCATTTGCATGCGTCTTTAGCGGCTGTGGAGAGCACTACAGGATCCTGATCGTGCGTATTGACCCGGTCCCTTGATTCAAAGTAACTTTATTCTCGAATACAGAAGGGCGACGTGGACGATGGCCTGCCACGAGCACTTGCATGTCTCCGATAACAGTCTTTGAACTTCGCCGTCGGTGAGTGATGATGATGAATCAAGTTTTTAAAATGCACTTACACTAATGTGATGTCCTACATTGATTTTCTTCAAAAGTCAATTTCAGCTGCGTTCAAAGAAACTTCAGCCTACGATGCACGCACATGCAGTATATTGAGAGGAGGAGGAGGAGGAGGAGGAGGAGGAGGAGGAGGAGGAGGAGGAGGAGGAGGAGGAGGAGGAGGAGGACGAGGAGGAGGAGGAGGAGGTGGAGGAGGAGGAGCAGGAACAGGAGCAGGAGGAGCAGAAGGAGATAATGGAGGAGGAGGAGGAGGAGGAGGAGGAGGAGGAGGAGGAGGAGGAGGAGGAGGAGGAGGAGGAGGAGGAGGAGGAGGAGAAGGAGGAGGAGATAATGGAGGAGGAGGATATAATGGAGGAGGAGGAGGAGGAGGAGGAGGAGGAGGGGGAGGGAGAGGAGGAGGGAGGAGGAGGAAGAGGAGGAGGAGATAATGGAGGAGGAGGAGATAATGGAGGAGGAGGAGATAATGGAGGAGGAGGAGGAGGAGGAGGAGGAGGAGGAGGAGGAGGAGGAGGAGGAGGAGGAGGAGGAGGAGGAGGAGGAGGAGGAGGAGGAGGAGGAGGGAGGAGGAGGAGATAATGGAGATGGAGGAGGAGGAAGAAGGGAAGTTGGGTGTCGGATACACATGCTCAACATTTAATTCTAAAGAGAGCCATTTTACAAATTAATTGAACATTCCAGATTGTCACAGAATACATCACTGGAAAAGCAAGAAAACAAAATATTATACTAACAACAACAACAACAACGATAACTGTATTTGCTTAACGCCATTTGAATACAAAAAGTAAGCTCATAGCACTTCACAAAGAATACATGATAGAAGTAATAGTTGTTGGGAAAGAACATTAATAACACAAATACGTTTGCACGTTTACAAACAACATATGATGAAATACACATTTTACAGAAGCATCACCAAATTAAATCACACGACAGTGCTTCAGAAACAAACTTTCCAAATAGCATTTCATTTGACGCATATGCATACTCACACACGCACACGCACAACACACACTTACACACTCACACACACAACACACATACACACTCACACACACAACACACATACACAAATACGCGCGCGTGCGCGTTAGAGCACACACACACAAATACACACGCAAATACACACACAAACATGCATGCACACACACACATACACACACATACAAACTCACATACACGCATTCACGCACGCACGCACGCACATACATACATACATACATACATACATACATACATACATACATATCAAATTGACTTTATTCTCGAAAAAATACACACTTCGGTGCACTGAGAATATCACATCAAATAGACAAGAAAATGAAACATCCAAGAGACCGCAGAAACCATCACATACATACATACATACATACATACATACATACATACATACATACATACATACATACATACATACATACATACATACATACATACATACATACATACATACATACATACATACATACATACATACATACATACATACATACATACATACATACATGCATGCGCAAGCTCATACATGCATGCACAAGCTCATACACACACATATACACACACAGACACACATACACACTCACATATATACACACACGCAAGGATACATACATATACACATATACTCACACGCAAACATACATACATATACACATATACACACACACGCAAACAATCATACATATACGCGCACGCAATCATACATACATATACACACATTCATACATACATACACACATGCATGCGCAAGCTCACACACACACATACACACGCACACATACACACACACACACACACACACACACACACACACATGAGATCACAATGAGTCGGTGGCAAAGGGGAAATTCGTGCAGTTACGTAAGGGAGACTTGAAAATATGACTATTTGTGCTCGTTTGAAGGTGGGAATTGATTGCATCTGTCTCACAAAGGGAGGGAACGCTATACCTAAAGGCCGAAAACTGAGAATGATCTTTCCCCATAATTATTGAGGGAATAGCGGGGAAGTGTCAAGAGCTCGTCATTTGGGGAACACTTATCAACACGAAGTGATACACACTGAAGAATTCCTGAAGGAGTTAAGAGCTTCAACCAGCAGTGCCGATTTGAACAGTCAGCTAGGGAGGTGGCCCTCGGTGGCTTAGGGAGTCACTGCCTGCGGATCTGTCAGGGTGAGGGAGGGTCAGACAGGAATATCAGTCATGTCTGCGAGCATCTGTCGCCATGAAATTGAGTGGCCTGCGGTGAATCATCTTTATCCCCTTTCCTGGCGCACAGATCAGACTGCTGTAGGATGAGAAGGGGCGAGGGCTTGTGGAAAAAAAGGAAAGTTCGGCTTGGACGGTGTAAACAGTGAGCCTCTACAGCTCTGTAATCAACAATAAACAAGAGAGGTCTCGTTCGACCGGATCTAAAGTCGAAAGAAATACTCGCTCCCGCCAACACACGTGTTCATCATCAGTAGTGCCCAAACGCACATAACAACAACAAGAACACAATACATGATGTCAGAAACGGGATCAAAAGCAACCTAAAACCCAGCACAAACACTGATAGAAACGTGAAGTCGCTCATCACTGAGACAAAGACGATCAACAAACTGTGAGTACGCCTCCTTTGTCCTGGCCAGTTTGCACCGGATCTACTCTCGCTATGACGCCGTGCCTGCCTGCTATCTGTGTATCACAAGAACTGCTGCACAATCACAATGGCTGAAGGCTCCCATCTCCGCGATCCTGGTCCTCTTCCATTTGAAGGCAATGTTGCAGAAGAGTTGCGTATGTTCGAACAGGACTTTATCATCTACGCCAATGCAGTGTTGAAACGGACAGACCCTGACGAAATTGTCTACACACTATTGAATCTTGCAGGACACTAAGCAATTAAGAGAGAGGAAACGTTCGTGTACAAAGAAGAGATCAGAGATTGCGAGACTGTTGTTCAATCAGCGTATAAACCGGGAAGACCCAGAAACATTAATGAGGAAATTTCGGGAGCACTGCAACCCAAGAAAAAACACCATCGAGCAACGCCACCTGTATTGGAAACGACAGCAGAGACAAGGCGAATCATACGAAGCTTTCATCGCCGACCTTCGAAAAATGGCAGCTGATTGTGACTACCAGCAACTCAGGGATGAACTGATACGAGACACAATTGTCTGTGGAATCAAGTCGGACCCTCTCCGCAAACAAATGTTGAAAGAAGAAGATCTGACTCTGGTTAGAGCAATCCAACTCTATGTGCTAGAAGAGTCCACCAAAAGGAACCTTGCCCAGATGTCAGAGAAGGCAAAAGAATCTGAGGATGCCCTCACAACTGTGGCAAGTATAACCACTTTGCCCGACTGTGCCTGTCTTCTCACTCCCCAACCAAAGCGTTCCCTGCCAAAAAAAACCCAAACAAATTCAAGCCCCAGAAGCAAAATGTTCACCATGTTGCCACCACTGTTGACGATGATGAAGACAGTGACCCTATCGTCATTGACACCATCACAACAGTTAATGAGATTGAAACACTCAGGAAACAAGAGTTTGTGACACTGACTATCAACAAGCAAGCAGTAGAGCTCAAGGTAGATACTGGTGCCAAATGCATCGTCCTCCCTGCCTCCCTCGTCAATCGAAAGGACATCAACACTGGCCCCAAGATCAAGCTCGTTGCCTTCGGAGGTGACACATTCTCTACCACGGGCACAGCAAGCCTCAGATGCCACCATCGTGGTTAACAGCACACTCTGCTGTTTTATGTCCCTCGCATCCTCTGCCAGTCTGATGTCCTCCTCCTGAACCTGGTCAACCTGGCAGCAGAGGTACACCAACTCCAAGATGACAACCCTCCTGAGGTGAAGTCCTACCCTGACCTCATTGATGACAAGCTAGGAAAGCTCCCCGTCATCTACAAGATGAAAGTTAACCCTAATGTCACACCATCCGTCCGACCTCCAAGATCAATCCCAGTGACCATGAAAGACTCAAACGAGCCCTGGACAACATGACCAACCAAGGAGTCATCACCCCAGTAGAGGCACCAACGGAATGGGTCTCTTCGATGGTCGCAAAAGTGAAGAAACACAACAAAGACATCAGAATTTGCATTGGCCTCAAAGACCTCAACTCAGCACTCCAACGTCCCCATCACCCAATGAGAACAATCGACGACGTCATCGCTGACATGGCCAACCCCAAAGTGTTCACCACCCTCGATGCAAAATCAGGCTTCTGGCAGATTCCCCTCGACCGTGAGTCCTCGATGAAGACCTGCTTCAACACTCCATTTGACCGCTACAGATTCCTTCGTATGCCATTTGGAATCTGCACAGCGTCAGAGGTCTTCCAGCGATCCATGGAGCAGCTGTTTGCTGGCTACCCATGTGAGATAATCGTGGATGACATCATCATATGGGGATCCACCATTGAAGACCACGACCGAAAACTTCATCAAGTGCTTCAACGAGCTTGGGAAATAAACCTCAAACTCAACAGAAACAAGTGCCAGTTTCGAGTCAACCAAGTTTCCTACATGGGCCACATCATCTCTGCCAAGGGTCTGCACCCTGACCCAGAGAAAGTCAGAGCAGTGCAGAAGCTGCCAACGCCCAACAACGAGGAAGACCTCCAACGCATCCTGGGAATGATCAACTTTCTATCACAGCCCCTCTCAGACTTCTTCTCCGCAACGACTCTGAGTGGTGCTGGCTGCAACAACATGAGGATGCATTCTCAAAACTGAAGAAAAGCTGTAGGATGGGAAGGGGCGAGGGATTGTGGAAAACAAGGAAAGTTCGGCTTGGACGGTGTAGACAGTGAGCCTCTACAGCTCTGTAATCAACAATAAACAAGAGTGGTCTCCCTCGACCGGATCAAAAGTCGAGAGAAACACTCGCTCCCGCCAACACACGTGTCCATCATCATTAGTGGCCAAACGCACATAACAACAAGAACACAATACAGACGGAGCAGGGCAGACGAAGATTTCGCAAGATACAGAGTGTGGACAAAAGGCATCCATCTTCCCTTCTATTTCTCATCTTGCCAGTGTATCCGTGACTCGAAGCGTTCGCTCTTTCTCGTCAGCGCATTTGCCAAGGTAATTTTCCTGTATGTCCATACGTTTTTCTTGCAAAACAGAAAAGGAACTGCATTAACTGCATGCGCATTGCAGTCACGTTCATTTTACTTTGCTACTGATAAACATGGTCTTTCACATTCTTCCCTCTTAGAGCTGCACTTGTAAGCGAACGACAATCATGACGACGACGACTACAATGATTTGACGACGACGACGACGATGACGACGACGTCGACGACGACGTTGATGCTGCTGCTGCTGCTGCTGCTGATGATGATAACTAGGGCGACGACAAAAGCGACGGCAACGATAAAGATAAATGATCCGTCACTTGAAATAAGCATCATCATACCTATAAATTATGTGATTCACCTACTGTTGTCATCACAGGTGGAGTCGGGAGAGTTGGGTACTGTGGTCTGTCCAGTTCTTCCCTTGGACGATTAGGTGATAAGCTCGCATGCACGTGCTGGTGCTGATGCTCAAATAGGCATGCTGCCCATTAGTCGTACTTGATCTCCCCAATATCATTTCCTCTTCAGTATTCATGAAAATAGTAGGCATTTCTGGCAGTATGCATATCTGTCAAGCCACTTTGGGCTGCATGTCTCACGTACATCCGTCCATCCAAAGCCCCTGTCGACGCTAACAAGCTGACATAAATTTGTTTTGTGCTTAAGTATAAAGCGCCAACTTTTACGCTCGAACTCATTTTGCGTCAGTACCAAGATAACTTCGAAATCTGCTGTCACTCAGAGGGGTAAGGCGTCTATAATCGCTGACTTTGGGGAAGGGATTATA
>JAWQFJ010032352.1:17500-25000 GCA_034096865.1 Theodoxus fluviatilis | reverse complement strand
CACACGAGAGGCTTGTGGGATGGCCGATCTGCTACCTGACATACGCCGTTAAAGTAGCTCTAAGACTATTTTGCACAAAACTCTTAATTTACTCTTGTTGAGGCAATAAACAAGCATTTATTCGATAAAATAAAATGTTTGCGTTGAAAAGGAAACAAGTTTTGACATCTGAATGATTTCTGTAAAAAGTGGAGAAAAAAAAGGAATCAGAACGAACTATTTTTGTTGCAGTGCTGCAATGCGAAGGGTCAAGTCTATTACGCATTCATTGCTAACTGTGCCAGAGTCAATTCTGACTCGGGTTCACAGAGTGCCACTAAATATGCTTAGGAGGGTAAACACAAACCCACTGCGTATTCCTACGGTATTCTATGAGGCGAATAACTCAGGACAGAGATATTTGATTTGCTCCAACCACTTCTAGTAATTTTCGTTATCAACGGCCTTACATAGCCTACAAAGACTGATAGGTCACAAACCTCCGTTCGTTAATCAATTCATTCATTCATTCACTAATACAGTCACTGCATTAAATTCTGAAATGGCCTGAGACACGCTGTATCATCTGGATAGACCAAGCTAAAAATAGTAGCAGCCGCCATGTTTGTAGGATGAAAATGGGAATGCAGTCATCTCTGGTTGATGCTAACATAGCAGGTAGGTATGCGTATGTTGAAGAATAAAGATCGGTTGTTGTTGGTTTTTAAAAGGGCATCAAATCATGAAGATGTTTTGATTGCTCTCCCCCCCACCCACCCCATCCCCCCACCCCCCACCCACCCAAAAAAAGGAATATTGATAATGGATAAATGTGCATTTATAATTTGTATACAAACCATTTCACGGTTTTAAAAAAAATATATAGATGTAACAGGGTGACAAAACTTTGCTGACTTTGATTTCTGTGCAAGACCCACTCCTATTTTCCAGTCTGTCACCATGTGGTCAGTTCGGCTGCCCACTCAGCACTGTTTTTCTTTCATTGTAAACATTCTCTCCAATTCCATTCAAGCACCAGACTCTTGGATACAAATGCCTACTGAAGCCATACCCTCCCATGCCAGTCTCGCCTTCCTATGCCTCCTTGCACTTGTACGTCTTTGTGCCACCACTCTGTTTCTTCTGGACATCTGGCCCCTCCCAAGTTCCCGGACAGCAGATGCCCACTCTGCCCCCCCCCCCTCATCTTCCCACGCATTCCTGGTACCCCTCCCCATCCCACACCCTCTCCGTCCCATGCCACGCCTTTCTCTTGACCCCTCCCCGGAACCCGGCGTTTTCCGGTTTTATGGAATATATTGAGGTGACCACTTGTGCTTAGAGGAGAGTAGAGTAGAGCAGAATAGAGTACGGACTCATTCTTGCAGCTACTGAATAAATGGATGAAATGGGAACCGACTGACCATGTCCCTCTGTGCCTCTGCCGCCGAACACTTGGGAGGCGGGGGAAAAGTTCCCAAAACCTGCACCGTAGCCCCAGCAACGTCAAATGCTGGTACCGCTACGCACACACACACACACACACACACACACACACACACACACACACATATATATATATATATATATATATATATATATATATATATATATATATATATATATATATTAGGATCAAACAAGCGAGCAAACAAACAAGCCTTTACTCAGCTTCAAATTTTCGGCTGATCGCCTTCCTGAGGAGCATACTGAGGGGTTTGACAACTCACCACACATCTAACCCTGAGGCTTGAGAAGAAATCAAGCACGCAAGGGTGCGGGAAAGGGAACATAACAGAGTAGTGAATACAGCTCAAGCAAAAAAAAACCAAGAGGCATGGGAGATTGATTAAAAACAACAAGGTGATAGGGGGGGAAGGGGGGAAAGGGGGAGAGGGGGGAAGGGGGGGGGGGAAGAGGGGGGCGAGGGATGGGGAAGCGGGAACGTGTGGAGGGGGAGTCATGCCAGTAGGCCCTGTAACGACCCAAAGTATGAACCGTCCCAAAGTATGAACCGGAAATCGTTGCAGAGTTATCTGCTCGGCTCTCTTTTCATGGGTTTTGACGCTCCTGCACCTGTTCTTCGCATGGAATATATCCCGACAAACGACGCATTAGTTGCTTAACGAGTTTTTGTGTTTTTGGTGCATTTGTGTCGTTTAACACATAATGTAGCGTTCACAAAAGTTTTTTCCCGTGAAAAGCCGTCTCCCCTGCCGGAAATAATATGGGAGTCACCTCCCTGTAGTCTATTTGTAGTCTAGTTTTATAAAACGCGACCGTTGACTGACTTGGCACGCCCGGGGAGTTATGCTAAGATTCGGCCGCGTTAATATATCTGCGTTTTGTGACAAACGTCTTTCTCGGCGGTACTGTACTCCATGCACCTTAACGGTGCGCGTGATTCGGGTGTAATCTTAAGCTAAACGACGTTCCGAATGTTTCCGACTTCGACCATTTTAGCAGCGTCAATAAACGTCGTTTAGCTTAAGATTACACCCGAATCACGCGGACCGTTAAGGTGCATGGAGTACAGTACCGCCGAGCAAGACGTTTGTCACAAAACGCAGATATATTAACGCGGCCGGATCTTAGCATAACTCCCCGGGCGTGCCAAGTCAGATTAGGCGGAGTGGCGGGTGCCGTCTCTTTTCAGAGTTGAAATTTCAGCACGTCCCGAGCAGATAACTCTGCGACGATTTCCGGTTCATACTTTGGGACGGTTCATACTTTGGGTCGTTACAGGCCCGCTCTCTATCAGAGGTCAGCTTCACATACGCTCATACCTATTAACATTCATACAACCATACTGGCATATCAGGTCTCACTCTCACTGAGACCCACATTCACCCATCTCCTCTCTCACAGGAGTACCACCATTCATGAGTGCCATAGATAGCACAAGTCACAGTTCGTGTTCACCTGCACTCATATAGCAGTACCCATACGCACCCACTCACTCTAATACACACGTAGGCCTCCGTCTAGATCCCCCGTTTGTCCACATATCCTCCCATCTGTAAAGCACCGAGATCACACTCCCGCGTGCACAAAATGCGTTGGCCATCCTCATTGTTCCTGCAGAGTCACATAAAAAGTCAAATGATCCACTGGGGAGGATCAAAAATGGAAGAATTATTATAGTAAAGTGTTCAAGCCACGCGGTGTTAAAGTGAAGAATTTGTTTATCCAGAAACGTTCCCTATATATACGAGTGTCCTGACGCCTTCGCTGGCAGACGTGCACAAGTGAAGTGTGATGAATGAGGAACCTGACGGCGAATGGAATCACAGCCACGTTCTTCAATAAGCAGAGCCTGTCCACGACTGCATTGACTTAGCTGACAGTGGAATCATATTTCGTGCCGTTTGAGGTGATATGACGGCGATAGGGAGTCTAGCACTATCTCTCACCGTCATCCCATTTCCCACCAGCTGCGCGGATTCTTCATTCTCCCCACGTCGGGCAAACAAAATTGTCTATTCAGTCCGAACCCAGAACGTTACTGGATTCCATGAGAGCTTTAAACCATATGTAAATTATATTTGGATAAGAATATTTACTCTGCAACGATGAGTGATCGATTTGTAATCGCATTCCTATCACAAAGGGCTGCGGGGAACTTGAGAACACTTTGTGCACTCAGTGTTAATATAGAGGGTATCCATTATCAATATTCTCGATGATCTTCAGTTGTAATCAAACGTTCTTCATGCTTTGATGCAATTTTTAAAACTATCATCAACCGATCTTTATTCCTCAGAAAGTAGGAATACATACTTCGTTTGCTATGTTACTATTGATTAGAGACGACTGCATTCCCGTGCGTATCCTACAAACATGGCGGCTCTGACTGTTTTTAGTTTGATCCCTGTGAACCTTCTCCCACCATACCGGTGTCGCAGGACATTTCGGAACCGGACAAATCGGAACCATTCCGATTTATCCTGGCCCTGGTGGCAGGATTTTTCGGAACCACCAGGATATTTCGGAACCGTCTAGAAGGTCATTAACCCACATTAAGTTTTTTACTTTACGACTTTTTCTAAACAGATTGTGAAGAGTTTCTCACAATTTGATGATGTTGTGCAATAAATATCTTATCACCTACCTGTTTATCTCCTTGTTTATGAATTATAAATTCACGCACAGAAGGCCCACTAATATTCTGTCTGCATCATTCCGTGTACAAATTCTATTCTCGCCTACCTGTTTATCTCCTTGTTTATGAATTACAAATAAAAAGTGTACAAAGTGTAAACTCTGATTTGAAACCGTCTAGAAACTCAGAAAATCATACGAAAGCATCTAGTAGGTGGTTCCGAAATATCCTGGTGGTTCCGAAATATCCTGCCGCCAGGTGCGGGATAAATGGGAATGGTTCCGAAATATCCTAGGATATTTGGGAACCGGTTCCGATTTATCCTGGTTCCGAAATATTCTACGACGCCGGGTCTGGGCTCAGATGCTAAGTAAGCTTTCTACAACGAAGTCGACAATTCTAATGTAAAGGAATCGTGGCAGGATTTTATTCGTGCCTTAATTATGTGTGTAATTGTGTGTGCACGCACGCGTTTGTTGGTGCCTGCATGGGTGCGTGTTCATATATTTGAACGCACGAGTGCGTTTATGCATGCGCTAGTCCTTGTGCAAGAGTACATGTATTTGTGTGCATGCATGTGAGAAGACACGCATGCATCAAAGCGTATGTGCATGTGTACGAATGTGTGTTTGTCTGTGTACATTTGTTAGAGAAACAAAAGTCTGACAAGTTGTCTACAGGTATCACACGATAACATTCATAGAGACAAAATAATACAAGTGCGTTTTCATTGACTTTATTGGAAAACAAATACTTTCAAAGAGTAAAAACAAAAACGAAAATTACTCTATAAAAAGTATAGAGGAAAAGGATGAACTCTCAGAGACGAACGAACTACAGCACGGAACTACTTGATTGAGCAGGTTTTCTGTCTTCACCTGCAAAGGAAACACCAACACACTAATGACTGGCGTTTGAAACGAATGTCGGTAGTCTCCATCGGAGGTCTTGTTATTAGAAGAGACTCGTCATGACAATAGAAAGAAAAGAGAATGTGGCCATTCTCTCTCCCTCTCTCCTTTCCTCCCTCTTCCCTCTCTCTCTCTCTTTCTCTCTCTCTCTTTCTCTTTCTCTCTCTCTCTCGCTCTCTCTCTCTCTTTCTTTCTCTCTCTCTCACTCTCTCTCTCTTATTCTCACACTCACTCACTCACTCACTCACTCACTCACTCACTCACTCACTCACTCACTCACTCACTCACTCACTCACTCACTCACTCACTCACTCACTCACTCACTCACTCACTCACTCACTCACTCACTCACTCACTCACTCACTCACTCACTCACTCACTCACTCACTCTCACTCACTCACTCACTCACTCACTCACTCACTCACTCACTCACTCACTCACTCACTCACTCACTCACTCACTCACTCACTCACTCACTCACTCACTCACTCACTCACTCACTCACTATCTCACTCACTCACTCACTCACTCACTCACTCACTCACTCACTCACTCACTCACTCACTCACTCACTCACTCACTCACTCACTCACTCACTCACTCACTCACTCACTCACTCACTCACTCACTCACTCACTCACTCACTCACTCACTCACTCACTCACTCACTCACTCACTCACTCACTCACTCACTCACTCACTCACTCACTCACTCACTCACTCACTCACTCACTCACTCACTCACTCACTCACTCACTCACTCACTCACTCACTCACTCACTCACTCACACTCACTCACTCACTCACTCACTCACTCACTCACTCACTCACTCACTCACTCACTCACTCACTCACTCACTCACTCACTCACTCACTCACTCACTCACTCACTCACTCACTCACTCACTCACTCACTCACTCACCCACCCACCCATCCACCCAAATCCCACTCACTCTCTCTCTCTCTCTCTCTCTCTCTCTCTCTCTCTCTCTCTCTCTCTCTCTCTATATATATATATATATATATATATATATACACATATATCCAAACACACCCGTACACAGACAAGCGCGCTTGCTTCCGCCTGTCACTCTCTTACGCATTCCATTGCTCACTCAATATAAAACACAGTCGGGTGCACGCGCGCACGCACGCACCAGTATTCACAGGCAAGTGTCTATAGTATGCGCGCACACACACACACACACACACACACACACACACACACACACACACACACACACACACACACACATTTACATATTCACTCTCTGGCGATCTCTCAGTCACTCACCGTGGTCAATTTTCAGGTCTTCCTATGCCAGGAGAGAGTCACGGCCTTCAAGACATACCCCCCATGCCCTGGAGCTTGGCCATTTCTAGGAAGTTGGCCTTGAGGGTCTTTACGTTGGTCACGTACGATTTGATCTGATGGCACACGGACTTGACCAGACCACCAAAGGCCAGCTTCTTCATGTCAGACATCTTCATCTGCGACAGCTTGCTCACCACCTGCACAGACGTGTAGACAAGGGGATGAAGATTCGGCCATTGCACAGTTACTTCAACCGATGACCGATGACTACCCTCAAATGATGATAGTTAGCGATGACGTTTAGGACCGTGTGCTTTTTCTGACTTAGAAACGTTCACCTCATAGAACTTGAAAGATGCTGATGGACCGTAAAGCTACATCCCTCAGTCCATACATCCATGAAAAGCGAGTCTGAAACTTATTACCAGATTGGTCTCAACTTTCCTGACGAATATTTTGGAGCACCTTGTTCACAGATTACGTTACGAGAGAGACTTTCCAAACAATTTATTCTGGGCAGTGTAGCCAGGAGAAGACAATGCCGGCAAGGGTAGCTAGCACAACTGGTATAGAGCATTTCAGGCGCTAACCAGGAGGTCGCCGGCTATGTACCCGCCTGTAGTCCCACATTTCCCCCCATGTCTGTCCCTGGACGGGCTTCGGTCTGTACATTACATTTAGGTGTCTGCATATGCATGCATGCATGCGGTATGTGCGTGTATTACCTGCGGGGTGAGTTCGGTCTTTTTGTAGACCAGATTGAGGAACTGGGTCACGTGGTCCTGCTCGTTCGTCTCCCCGCCCATGGGCATGGTGGTGTTTGCCACAGGCCTGGAGTTCATGGTGCCGTTGCCTCCAGGAGCGAACATCCTGCAGACAGAGAGAAGAGCGCGCAGTAGGTACTAATTGATCGAGCCATTTCGATAGGCCATCCGCCGTGGTTGCAACAGTCATTATTAGCTCAGTTTATGTTCATCGGATACAGAGAATTGCAATATCATTTAGTATCAGAGTTGTATGATGGATTCTATGAAGCCTGCCTGACAATACGAGTCCTGTCGACGTTTCTGGGATTGACGCGGGAGTGACTTCACGAAGGAGACGATGTCTTCTCTATCTCGGTGCATCACACTGAATTGTCAGTACGTTGTAGATCAGAAACACCTACACGTATTCCCCATTAGAATACAT
>JAWQFJ010032352.1:0-12500 GCA_034096865.1 Theodoxus fluviatilis | reverse complement strand
CTGGCCAGTGCTTTGGCACCCTTGCAACGCCTTAGAAAAATAAAAACCACCACTCTCCACAGAAGTAGTGAGTCAGAGATCATGTAACCACTCAAACTCCTGGTCTCGTGACGTATTCGTGGGATGGCATATACATGTATCATTGATTTATTCTATACAGATTTCTATGCATGAGCTATGACTATAGCTTTTGCGTTAAGAACACGATCTGTTTCATCATCATCATCATCATCATCATCATCATCATCATCATCATCATCATCATCATCATCATCATCATCATCATCATCGATGTCGTCATATTTGTCATTGTCGTCATTTTCGTCGTTGTCATCAACACTGCAGAGTTTCCTTAGGGAAGAAAAGCAAGGAATATGGAAACTGTAATAGCAACGAAACACACTAGGTGACAAAGAATAGACGCGCGCGAATTCATGTTTTTAATACGTGAACATCCCCGCGTGTTTGTTATGCTGATTCAAATCTGCAGTATGTCAGGTATGTTTGCCAGGCGATCCAGTTTCGTTACGCGATATGACTGCATGCAAATAGTAGGTCACTGTGTCTGCGGCGTATTTAATGGGTGGAATGGTTAACGGCTTTTTTAGTTCAAGACAATATGGCCGCCTACCGACTGTAGCACTCGATTAAACAACTAAAGCGCGGGGTATTGTTCGTGTTTTTTAAAAACATATATGTATATAAACGAGTTAAAATGGAAACAATAGGGTACATGATAAATAAAAGTCGCAATTTCACCAAAACAAGTGTTTGTCGGGCAGAAGAGATAAATTTACAGTGGTGGGGATGAGGAGTGGGGATGGTGTGTGTGTGTGTGTGTGTGTGTGTGTGTGTGTGTGTGTGTGTGTGTGTGTGTGTGTGTGTTTTGGTGGTGGTGGTGGTGTTGCTGCTGCTGTTACTTACGTCTGACGAAATGTTTATGGTCGAAAATGTGCGCCTCTTGGTGATCTTGTATCCCATTGTCTCCATTTCAACTTACCTTTTTTTAAATAACGAACAATTTCTTATCAAACATCCAGGCAAAGGGTATTCGTGCAAACGTTTTTTCTTTACAATTTTTTTAAGCATCCAAACTGTTGATAGGTAAATTGTGCCAAATGATATATATATATATATATATATATATATATATATATATATATATATATATATATATATATATAGAGAGAGAGAGAGAGAGAGAGAGAGAGAGAGAGAGAGAGAGATCACTAAAGTCATCTGCATAGACTCCATTGCTTACCTGTTCGGATGTCCAAGATTAAAGACTTCCAGACGAGTGTGAAGGAACGAGAGAATGGAGTCATATTTATAGGCGCAAATGTTTTGAGCCAGCAACTAGCCCCGCCTCTCATAGGCGGTTTCAAGATTTGGGGGCGGGGGGAGGGGGCGGGGTTTGCGCGTCACTCGGTGCCACTGAGCTCCGTGGTTACAACACTCGATCAACTCGTTTTCTATGTCGTCTTTTTTCTGTTTACAATCTATTGAAAACTAGAGTCACGAAGTGAGCTTCGTCTTTACATATGGAATCTGCGCTGTTATTGACGTCTTATGACGGAGCGACGACTGGAGCGGTGATACAGCAAGGTCGTAGCTGGAGTTCGTGTTGAAGTCACGACGTATTCCACCTACTTTCAGAGTCCCTGTAAAATGCGTCTTTGGTGTTTGATATGGCCACACGCCTCCTTTTGTGAAAGCAATTGGGAAGTCATTTAATCCTCAAACCACGCTCTTGTTAATCATTTGCACCCCATGTCCCGGAAAGTCCAAGTTTCCTTATTCTCCCACCTGCACCCGCACCGGCCGCCTCTCCGTCCCGCTCCATCCTTACCTCCACCAATCATGTGTTGTTCTTTTCCCCACCCGTCACTGCCTCGCCCCTCCCCCACGCCCCACCCCCACGCCCCAACCCTGTCGTTCCACAGCGAAATTCAACCTCTGCATGTTGCAATCCGGTAGCCCCCGCAGTACTGCATCGTGGCCAACTCAAATGTTGTGCTTATGCAGCAACGCCACTGCGATTTTGAGTTTTTCCATCAAATTTGGAGTTTCCCTTTCAGAATTCGAATATCTCTCGCAGATTCTTTGCGGTTGTCATAAGTAACAGAGACAAGCGTAGAGAAACACGTTCATTTTGGTAAGTCTTCATCCGCGTCACTTCAATGAAAGATCGTCCGCACACGATATTTGCTTCATTTCTGCCCACCCCTTTATCACACGTAACCGTAAAGTACATAGAACATGTATTCAGTCCCTTGGTCATTCACATGCTTCATTCTAACCTGCACCGGGAAGCTCTCCAATGAGTAGAACAGAAATCAATTCTGCTTTGAGATCATGCGATCCTTTCCTCTCATGATGGACACTTGGATAAATACCTCGCATCTTGTGTAGGACGAAGAACAAATTGAAATCATTACATTTTTAACATATGTCAATGGAGTTTCTGATTTCAGACAGGTAGCAAGATAGACGGATAGATCGTTTAGACAGACAGACAGGCAGGCAGACAGACAGGCGGGCAGGCAGGCAGGCGGGGAGGCAGGCAGGCAGAGATATTTACATTTATTGGCAAGGCCATCGACCCATTACAATGACAACCATTTCGACATAACAGTAGCATCTTACACGTACACGTCATCACGAATTTCATGTGCTATGGAGAGAGAGAGAGAGAGAGTAGATATATATAGATAGATAGATATATATATATATATATGAGTCATCACAATGACATGTATGTAGGAGATATACTGTGAAAACATAATTAGAACCTTTTGCCGCATTGCTCCTCATCAACACGATGGCACTACGATGCATTTATCAGCCACCTGTACATTTCTGTCAAGAAGGGAAAGTTTTTTCATCTGTACGTGTGAAATGCTACAACGCCACTAATCAAAATGTAAGTCAGTCGCATAAACGGCAATGATTTGTCCTTATAAAAAAAGCTTGTCTGCACTTATCTAGAGAGTGGAGAGTACAGTTTGTGTCGTAAACTTTCAGCCAAGATTCTAATCAATTTCTTACCAGGAAATGTATTACAGTAATCATGGTCCCAAGCCACTAATCAGAATTTAAGTCAGCCATATGAACGACAGTGATTTGCCTCTATAAATAAAGTTTGTTTGCACTCATCTAGAGAGAGAAGAGTAAAAGTTTTGTCGTAAACTAAGTCAACCAAAGTACTCGACAGGAAATACATTACAGTAATCACGGTTCCAAACAGAATGTGTCCTGCAGTTTTCATCAGTAGAATACCTACGTCAGCATGCAGAGCGTTTGCCATGCAATAAGGCTGCAGATAAGCGCACAATTGTTCAGCTCAGCGCTCACAGGTTTTACACCTGTTGGGGAGAGGCAACATGAATTAAGGATCTTGCGAGGAATAACACTCTGGGTTAGGTGCAGCTTCGAACACTGCACCCACGAGCCGCAGGGAACTGCATGTCGACCGTTGCAACCGCTTCGTCAGTCTCTGACAAATGCTACGCTGTTTGTACTTCGCAGTGCCTTTTCCATGCAACGTTAAAAAGTTTTGTGTACTGATTCGATTAATGATGGAATGGCTGCCTTCTTGTACATGTAAGAACATGTAATCTATGTTTTCGTCATATGACGAGAGACGCTTATCTAAGTCTATGTTCCAATCTCCGTGGCCAAGTGGTGAGAGCGCTTGTCCAGCAGCTGCATGCGGCCAGTGGGAGCGGCGCGGAGCCTAGAGTTGCATTCTTGAACAAGTTGCTTTATTCGCTTTCCTTTTCCCTAGCCAGGAGTAAAACGGCTACGTGTGAGGGTTGAGATGGAAAATTGTGAAAGCTAACTTTGGCGCGTTCATTGGCAACCTGGTTGCATGCTCCTCTGGGAGTTGAGATGGTGTTGGAGCGATGTATTGAGCAGCCCGCTGACCAGGGGGTAAAATTGTGCGGTTAGAGTATCCATCAATTAGTGGAAAGTCGCAAAACAAAAAAGTACCTTTACGTTTGAATACTGTCAAGTATGCTTAACTGAAATCTATTTTCGATGACAAAGAGTGAAGATCGGCTTGAATCATTTCCACTTTCTTGTGCATTGCCACTGGCAGAAGCAGTAAGGATGGACGGATGGATGGATAATGGATGGATGAGGGTTTATGGCCCATGCGCTTTTGTTGTCTGTGTAAGGTTAGTGACTACTCACATTACTAGTACTTGACAGGAATATGAGCAAGTTTCATCTCATTTCCTGAATGATGTGTCTCTGGAGAATCGTGCAGGTTTATTTCTTGCCCATGAACCATGGGGAGAAAGGCGGGAAGTGGAGGAGAGGGTCACACTGCATCGTCGACAGCAGGAACGTTCTTCAGGACGTTTCCATGTACCCAACCACTCTCCCATCTTCCTCGCCCCTCCGCCTTCGAAGCCCAACCCCACCCAATCCAGTTTGACAACTTCAGTTCCAAGCCTCTGCCCTGTCATATCACAATAATCCATTCCGTCCCTACCCACCCCCCCCCACACCGCCTCCTTGCATACCTCGCCCTCTCCCCCTCTACTCCCCGGCCACAACGATTTGCGCAGTTTATTGCTACGAGGGGATTCAGGTCACATAACCACCTGAGAAATAAGGGCATAGGTCTTTCAAGCACTGCTTTCACCATTTCAAGCAGTGCTTATTTTGAGCTCTAAGCGGTCATGCAGCCTTTTCTGCCAAGCTGTTTGTTGAATCCAAGGCGCCCATACTGCGTCTGCCGATCTCGCGTATCCAAGCTCGCCCGTCCCATCAACCTCCACGTTATGCCTTGAGTGGGGTTCGTGGCCACATGCTGAAAGTACTCTGTACACTAAAAGTGCACAGACACTTGCTTGCAAGCTGTTTTGGCTGGCTCACCAGTGATGTCACGATTTCAGAAAGACTTTTACTGACAGCATTTATCACTTCGTGACTTACCACATAATATATATGAGATGACAGTCATGAAGATGGATGGATGGACATAGCTTTACGATGTATTGGCTTTTATAGGCAATGCAGGGCCATTAAATACCTAATGCGGATGCTGGATAAAGATTAAATAAGTCAAGAGTTGATCTCCTTTGTCTTTCGTCTCCCACGAATCACGTTGAGAGACGTGGTGGTTTGTTCATGCCCTCAAACCATGGAATGAACAGTCACGAGGATCGCTTCGTCAATTTGCACGTAAATCATAAACAGAAATCTCAACGGTGCACAGTGCGTTTTCTATATTAAGTGCTTGTGTAACTCATATAACGCAGTTAATTATGACAATTTGACATGAAAAACATCTCAAAGTGGATACATTAGACTTTTCTTAGGTTCCCTTCAAGCAAAAGCGGGGATTTTGTTCTGTCAATCTGTTTAGCTCACTCGCACAAACTTAAACTCTCAACAAAACTTATGATGATATACTTTGAAAAAAGGCTATTATTTCTCTCTGTGTGTGTGTGTGTGTGTGTGTGTGTGTGTGTGTGTGTGTGTGTGTGTGTGTGTGTGTGTCTGTCTGTCTACCTGCCTGCCTGCCTGCCTGTCTGTCTGTCTGCCTGCCTGCCTGTCTGTCTGTCTGTCTGTCTGTCTGTCTGTCTGTCTGTCTGTCTGTCTGTCTGTCTGTCTGTCTGTCTGTCTGCCTCTGCCTCTGCCTCTGCCTCTGCCTCTGTCTCTGCCTCTGTCTCTGTCTCTCTGTCCCTCTCTGTCCCTCTCTGTCTCTGTCTCTCTGTACTTCTCTGTCCCTCTCTGTCTCTGTCTCTCTCTGTCTCTCTCTCTCTCTCTCTCTCTCTCTCTCTCTCTCTCTCTCTCTCAGTCCACTTCACAAAAAGGGAGATGGGCAAAATCTAGATAAATTACAGAGGCATTTCTTTGTTGAGTGCAGTGCGTAAAGTTTTCACAACCATTCTTGCAAGGCGCTTGCGAGCTTGGGTGGAACTTGAACATAAAATATGCGATGAACAGGCTGGGTTTCGAGCCCAATACTCGACAATGGACCACATCTTTACATTATACTCTCTGATCTTGAAGCATGTGTTTGGTGATAGGCGTGACAAACTGTACATAGCATTTGTCAATTACAGAAAGGCTTTTGATACTGTTAATCGTAAGCAGCTATGGAAAGTTCTTAAAGACTCACGTATTTCGACAAAAAATTTGATGTTAAAGGTCATCTACGCCAATGTGCAATCGTGCGTACGCTGGGGGCACGAGCTATCTGAGTATTTGGGTTGTTCAGCCGGCGTGAAACAAGGGGCAATCGAGAGTCCTTCGATTTTTTCTCTATACATAAACTCAGTAGCAGAATATGTGCGAAGTAAAGGCAAACATGGAGTTCAGCTAGTACCTTGTATGACTGAGGTATTCCTTTTGCTCTGTGCTGATGATATCCTGCTTATATCGACACGCCTGTTGGCCTTGAACATCAACTCGATAACCTTGTGCATGTATCAAATACATTAGATTTTAAGGTTAACATCGAGAAAACCAAAGTCATGGTGTTCAGAAGAGGCGGATATTTGGCTCTGGGTGAAAACTGGTCTCTCGAAGGGACACAGATAGAAGTAGTCAATCAGTACAAATATCTGGGATACGTGTTTACCACTAAAATGTCCACCGAGGCCACATTAGAAGATCTGTCAGTGAGAGGGAAGCAAAAAGGTGTGCAGGTGTTGAGAGTACTGGGGAGCCTTCGTAGTATGAAAACGAAGGTATTTACAAACATGTTTGATGCACAAGTCCAATCAACCCTTTTGTATGCGTCAAAAATATGGGGACTCACAAAAAGTCCCACAGTGGAGAGAACTCACACTTTTATATGCAAAAAGTTATTGGGACTAGACTGGAGAACTCCAAATCACATGGTCTATGGAGATATTGGGCGCTATCCAATTTCAGTAAATAGTAGCATCAGAGTTATAAAGTATTGGCTGAAATGGGAGAAAGTAGACCCCCAAAGCAAGCACTTATGATGCTCCTGAACTCCCACATTGAAGAAGGTCGAAACTGGACAGAAAAGGTGAAGTGCTGTCTGTTTCAACTCGGCTTCGGATATGTGTGGATGAACGGACAAGTTGCAGACGAGAAAAGTTTCATGCTGCAACTAAAACAGATAATGAAAGATTGTTATCTCCAAGACTGGAGTGATAAAAATACCAGTAGCGACACATACAGGTGGTTTTCATCTATTAAGCTAAGTTCTGGTTTAGAAAATTATTTGAACACATTGGATATAAAATATTTAGATATATGTTTGTTTGATTCCGGTTTGGAATAAATGAACTGGGTATTAACAAATTGTTTGGAAGTCAACAAGACGTAAAATGTTCATTTTGTGAGGAAAGAGAGAACGAGGTACACTTCTTGTTGTCACGTCTCGCATACCAGCAACTAAGGGGAAAATACCTAGAGCGGTACTTAAATAAGAGAAAGTATGGTAATGTATGTCGATATCTTATGCAGGGAGCTAATGACATAATGACAAGATCAGTAGCTATGTACATATTCTATGTCTTTAGATTAAGGGAACAAAAATTAAAAGAATAGATGAGTTTGCTGGGTTGTACAAGCAACTATGAATCAGTTGGTACAAAAATGGAACATTTGTAATTATTGTTCAATACATTACCAACATGTATCAGGCGCTTGATGTAAACATAATGTTCACATGCATGTATATGCAATGGGCCGATGGCCACAATAAACCAGTTCAGTTCAGTTCAGTTCAGTTCTCTCGCGTTTAAGAGAAGGAAGGAAGCAATGTCCATAGATTTGCAAACATAATTATTTTCTTGATTGAGCAGAACTTTGTATTCTAAAGCATTCATATAAGCTCTCATGATATTACTTAAGACTATTTAGACATACCAAGGTGAAAAAATTCCACTTAGTATATTGATACAATTTCTCATTTTGTTGTTACCAATGTGATGGGCCGAAGGCCTAAACAATAAACCAATTCGTTCGTTCGCTCGTTCTCTCTCTCACAGAGGAAAATATCAAATGGATAGTCGGCCGAATAAAGATATCGATCACACTCTCTCTCTCTCTCTCTCTCTCTCTCTCTCTCTCTCTCTCTCTCTCTCTCTTTCCTATCTACCTACCTACCTACCTACCTACCTACCTACCTACCTACCTACCTACCTACCTACCTACCTACCTACCTACCTACTTTATTACCTACCTACCTACCTACCTTCCTACCTACCTACCTACCTACCTACCTACCTACCTACCTACCTACCTACCTATCTATCTATATCCTAACTCTCTCTCTCTTCTCTCTCTCTCTCTCTCTCTCTCTCTCTCTCTCTCTCTCTCTCTCTCCCTCTGTTTCTCTCTCTCTCTCTCTATCTGTCTGTCTGTGTGTGTGTGTGTGTGTGTGTGTGTGTGTGTGTGTGTGTGTGTGTGTGTGTGTGTGTGTGTGTGTGTGTGTGCAAACCGATTTGTGATTATATAAAATGTTTGGTTACAGGTTGTTCACACTGTGAGCTGCAGGTCTTCGCGGAAAAGCAAATTACAGCAACAGCGGCAGAAGTAGGGAGGAGGAGGAGGAGGAGGAGGAGGAGGAGGAGGAGGAGGAGGAGGAGGAGGAGGAAGAGGAGGAGGAGGAGGAGGAGGAGGAGGAAGAGAAGGAGGAGGAGGAGGAGGAGGAGGAGGAGAAGCAGGAGGAGGAGGAAGAGGAGGAGGAGCAGAAAGAGGAGCAGGAGCAGGAGAAGGAGGAGGAGGAGGAGGAGGAGGAGGAGGAGGAGAAGGAGGAGAAGGAGGAGGAGAAGGAGGAGGAGGAGGAGGAGGAGGCAGAGGAGGAGGAAGAGGAGGAGGAGGAGGATGAGGAGGAGGAGGAGGAGGAGGAGGAGAAGGAGCAGGAGAAGGAGCAGGAGGAGGAGCAGAAGGAGCAGGAGGAGGAGCAGGAGGAGGAGGTCGATGACGAGCAGGATGAGCATGACGAGGAAGAGGAAGAAGAGGATGAGGAAGAAGAGGAGGAGAAGGAGGAGGACGACGACGACGAGGAGGAGGAGGAGGAGGAGGACGAGGACGAGGACGAGGAGGAGGAGGAGGACGACGACGAGGAGGAGGACGAGGACGCCGAGACGAAAAACAAGAAGATCAAAAACAAGAAGACCAAAAACAAGAGCAAGAAAAACAAAAACTAGAAAAACAAGAACGAGAAAAACAAAAACAAGAAGAGTTCTGTAGCTATATTTTATAAGTATTGTGGGTTTAAGACGGGGATTATTACACGCAAAAGATTTGCGTTCTTCGAGCTTCATTTTCTCACCAAAACTGCGCTAAAAGCCGAGGTAGCGTATCTGGCTAAGCCACGTGCAGAAGGTCTGATGACGAATGAGGTTTTCAAATACAGTAGTCGCCGCTTATAAAACACGCGGTTAATAAAAACAGCCGCTTTTTAAATACAGTTGGTCCGGTCCGGATTTACATCGTTACTGATGGACATGTTCAACACGCAAACGGTTAATAAAAACGCCGCTTATTAAAAACACTTTTGTTTGGCCCCAATGTGTTTTTAATAAGCGGCGACTACTGTACCAGTTTTCGGATTCTGCTGTGTTGTAGATTCAGTCTGGTTCTTTCAGGGCGATGTCACATTTGATCTCTCTCTGTGGTTCCGAATAAATGTCCTCATCGACAATGTTTCACCGCTCAGAATGAAGTAGGGTGCCCATGAGAACTGAAAATTATGAAGTTAACCTTGGCACGATCATCCACAGCCTGGTTGTATGCTCCCCAGGTAATTCAGATGGTGTTGGTAATACATGTATAATGGGAGTGGCCTGATAACCAGGGAGAGTAATAATGTGTGGAAGGAGCGTTCTTCCATGGGCGAAAAATCGCAATATGCAAGCGCGCCCCTTTGCCTTTATGCTTTGCTACTGCTGTGGTGGACGCTTCTGGCTTTTTAGGTCGTAGGAGCTGTACCTCCGCTTGGTGGAGCCAAGAAAAGATGGTCACAGGGAAAAGTCACACGAGCAAGGGACAAGACGGGTCAATGGCTCTGTGGTTAGAGAGCCTTGGGGCCCGAGAGTGCGGCGGTCGGAGTTACGCCACTTCCAGCTATGCATCCTCGAGCTACGTGCTTGATTCACACATCTGTGAACCCGAGTCACGTGACTGGCGCAGTTCGCAATGAATGCGTAATAGAATTTACCCTTCGCATTACAGCATTGTGCCAAAATAGCTCGTTCTGGATACTATTTTCCACTTTTTACAGTAATCATTCAGATGTCACAACTTGTTTCCATTTCAACACAAACATTTTAGTTCATCGAATAAACGCTTGTTTAGTGCCTCAACAACCGTAAGTTACGAGTTCTGTGCGAAATAGTCTCAGAACTGCTATAATGGCGTATGTCAGGGAGCAGAGTGCTAGAGACACGGCAGGCGAAGTCTCTAGTGGACTAGAATGTGATTCACATTGATTCCGCCCTCTAAGAGGTGAAACCGGGTACCTGCGAGGCCTGAGGTGGAACACTGGGTTCATTCGCAGGCTTGTTGCCTCAGGCTCGGGGACCTGACAAGGGGAATCTGAATGACAATTATGGAAGGCCGATGACCAGGAGATAGAAGTGTTTGATTCGACCAGGCGATAGGGGGATGGAAAGTTGCGATGTACAAGCTGGCATCCTTTCCCGCTTCAAGGCAGCCTATGTACAGATAGGGTCATAACAAAGGCAAGGGGTATCGTACTTAAGAATTTAATAGAAAAGTCGCAATAAATGTCTCACCTGTTCCGGGTAGCACCTAAGCAGTGCTCATACACAGTCTGCCACAGTAGTAATATCCACGATAAAAATGCATGTACTCTTTTTGGGTCGATCTTTCACGCCAACCGGAAATGGAAAGAATTCTGACATCACATGGTTCCATCTGAAGCAAATCTGCATGTACATCACAATACATTGTCTCTAACATGTTACTTTGTTAGTAAACTTACAAACTATAGTTTCGTGATGTCTTTCAAAGTTGACAAACTTGCCCATTCACATGCTTTGTAGCCATGACACGGAGGTTAAAGACATTGTCTGTTATAGTGTGGTCGGGTCGAAATACTGCTTGTTGAGAAGATATTTTGTTTTCAGTTGATAACCAAGTACGGAAATTCTTGCTAATATAAACGGAAAAAGAGCTAATGTTACACAGAAAGATATGCCTTTATAATTGTCAGGATCTAATGTGTTCCCTTATTTGTACGCATATTGGGACAACGGCAGACTGGGACCAAAGACGAGAATAATGATAAGTTTCCAACAGTATCGTAAAACGGTGCAAATATTTTGCATGCTGCTACAGAGCACTCGCTAGGTATATCGTCAAATCCAGGTGACTTCCTGCCTTTTTGCTCCGGATCACAACTTTCACATCCTCAGCTCTGACCTCAGCATCCAGATCAAGGTGCTCTTTGACTTTCGCCCTTCGTCCTGACGTCGTCATGTCTGACAGTATTACTTTGAAACATATTCTCAAAATGACCCTTCCACCCGTTGAGAAAGAGAGAGAGAGAGAGAGGGGGGGGGACAGAGAGAGAGAGAGAGAGAGAGAGAGAAAGAAAGAGAGAGATTGCTTGATTGCTTGATCGCTTGATTGCTTGATTGCTTGATTGCTTGCTTGCTTGCTTGCTTGCTTGATTGATTGATCTTTATTCGGCCGACGACCCATCTGATGTTATCATATATTTACAAATTTTAAACAGTATAGCAATGAATAGCTATACAAGAAATTCATTTACAAACGAAATTAAAGACCCTAAAAGTAGTGAAGAGTGCTCATTACTCATTACTGGATTGATACCCTGCATGTCAAGTCTCGATGACTACACTGGTGGATTATTTTTACAGTTAAAGATATTTTCCAAATACTTTTTTCTAGAATGAATGAAGTTGTTTATGCTTTCACAAGCGCGAAACTGCAATATTAATTAGACAAACACACGAATTCTTTATCTATGCAACATTTTCTCTGCTAGACGTTTAAAAGCATAAAATACAAACATTGCGACATCCCTCGTTTTTCGTATTTCGTGGCCTGCAATTAAACTGGACACGCAAGCATACCCGCTTTTGGACACATGTAGGCCTATTGAAATATACTTTTCTCTACAATCAGTATATGCATTGCATTCAAGTAAAAAATGAGTCTCAGTTTCATCCTCCTCACAAAATGTACAATGTAAGTCTACATTTTCAACTCTTGACCTCATGTTTACTCCTAGACCATTGCTACCCAATCGGAAGCGTACAAACGTATCTCACAATTTTTAAATGTTAATGTCACTAGGATAACTTTCACAGTGCAGTAGGGATTTGAAAGAACGGTAGAGGGTAAATCTCTCAAAATTGCAGAGTTTTTAATACCATTCTTGTTGATAGCAGTCACGTAAACGTTGCTTTAGAGATCGCAAAAACGTCTTTTCATGCACAGTTCCCCCTTTTTGCCATATATATATATATATATATATATATATATATATATATATATATATATAT
>JAWQFJ010032350.1:0-10624 GCA_034096865.1 Theodoxus fluviatilis | reverse complement strand
AGAGAGAGAGAGAGAGACAGACAGAACAGACAGACAGACAGACAGACAGACAGACAGACACAGACAGACAGACAGACAGACAGACAGACAGACAGACAGACAGACAGACAGACAGACAGACAGACAGACAGACAGACAGACAGACAGAGACAGAGACAGAACGAAAATGTTTTGTGAAGACCTGCCGGTCAAATACAATGAAAAGGAAATAACACGATACAAACACACGCGCTAAAAATCAAAACTGAAATCCAGTTCTGGAAAGTCTGCGACGAACGATCGGCACTGTCGGCTGCACTACTTCCGAGCACTTCGAATATCTCGTGCAGTCTGCTGTCTTGTTGCTACAAGCACGCTCCGCCCACGAAATCGGTCTACGTTGTCGTCATCCCTGGCACGCCGTCTCGATGAAGGTCGCCTTTGGTCGGGAACTGCGACGATCTCAGCTTCATCAGGATCTGTCCATAGCATGTACGAGAACCTCTGTCGTGACTCTGAATCCACATCCTTGTCCGGGCTTGCTCGGGGAGCAGGGGCGACGGCAATCTCTTCTCGCAGCTCCTCGATATTTCGCTGGCAGTCAGACACTGTCAGACACCCGTTTCATCGCCTGTTCGAGAACATCCTCGCAGTCTTCAATGGTTAGTTCTTGCTATGTAGAAGACGGAGGGATGGCGATGGTAGAATTGATGTCTGTGCTGCCCCGGAGATCAGTTGCGCGTACCTGACAGGTTTGGCCGGCAGAGTCGAAAGCGGCTTAGGAGAGGACAGTGTCAACCGTCAACCGGCAATAAAGAATGTGTTGATATCCACGTTTGCCTCGTATCATCGAAGGACTTTCTAACCGAATATTATCTTCGACAAGGCGTGAGTGTCTTTAGTTTAACAAATACTTCCTACGACATGCATAAACTGAGTTTAATGTTTCATGGAAAGTCGTCGAAGATTTAATATGGCTGATATTTGAATGGACGGGCGTGCGGTCTGGAAAAAAATGGAGCGTTTACGTCACACGCGTCGTAGGAAGTATTTGTTAAACTAAAGACACTCACAACTTCGTGCGCCTTTGTCGAAGATAATATTCGGTTAGAAAGTCCTTCGATGATACGAGACAAACGTGGATATCAACACATTCTTTATTGCCGGTTGACGGTTGACACTGTCCTCTCCAAAGCCGCGTGTGGCAGAGTCCACTGAAGCCAAGTCAACGTGCACGCTTGCTAGGCCAAAAGTGGAGGAGGTTGTGTCTCACCTATCGACGCAGCAGCACGTGCAGCCGCGTGCAACATTATGTTCAGCAATGACATTCGCGGCATATTCAATGTCAGGATTTTCAGTATCATCATTGCAAGGAAATGCCGCTCACAAGTCACTGATTTTCTGCCCCGCTGCTGGTTCCGTCGCTGCTGAGATGGAGTGTTTCTACGCCACATTCCTCATTTGTTAAAGCTCACCAGACACGAGACAGGAGACATGGCTGACAGCTGGCTTGCCTGAACCTTAGGACAACAACGCTTTACTTACCCAGCCCGCCAAGGACCATCCACGATGACAATACTTCAGTCGTGAGCAGGGAAGATAACAACCCCCCCACAGTAGCTGGTAATCCGGCAACTGGCATGGTGTTGTATAGTATTTCTATCATTTGGCGGAGCTGTCGTGTGTGTGTGTGTGTGTGTGAGAGAGAGAGAGAGAGAACTGAACTGAACTGAACTGAACTGAACTGAAAGTTTATTGTATAGGCCAGTCCGGCCCATTACAAAAGGGTAGAGAGCGCGTTTGGCACAAAACATAAAATACATTTCATCAGTACTGGTCACCAGTAATGGGAAGTGGGGCGCGGCGCGTAGACGAACGCGAAAAGTCTATCTGCATATCACTTTCGTGAAGTCCGTGCAGATTGCTGTCTGGAGGCTACACACTCGCTCCGCCTTCTCGGTCTGCCGACGTCATCAGCCCTGCCATGATGTCGTGTTGGTGATCGTAGGCGAAAACGAACTGTTGAGGCTGTAGGAGTCTCAGACTTGGAACCGTCGGCTTCGTCGGCGGGATCTGTAGCTGGTGGTGGTGCAGAGGGAGATCTGTGTGGTTTCAGAGGCTCATCGAGTGCGTCTCCTTCACAACGTGGAATAGAGGCAGCAGCTGTGTCACGTCTCGTTTCCATCACGTTCTGCTTGCATTGTGACACGCCTTCTCTTAGCTCTTTCATGAAGTTGTTGATAGCCGCCCCGATGTCCTCAGTCGTTGTCTCTCTGGATGTCGATAACAGCAGGGAGCTAGTTTTCTTGTTTTCAGGATCAGTTGTTGGTATCTGGCTGGGAAGATCCTCTTCATTTCCTTTGATCAAGTAAGTGTGTTCGTCGGGAAGGTCAGAGTTCACAGCGGCGTTCTGATCAGTGGGTGTGGGTGTTGTAGCTCGTGCATTCCGTGCAGCAGCAGCAAGAGTAGACTCAAATTCAACATTCGCGACATTTGAAATATGATATTTTTCAAATGGAACATTGCGAGAAGTATGGGGCTTACCCACGGCTCTGAATTCCTCTGCAGCCGCGTCGCTGCATGGTGACGGGCGGTTTTCGTTTCCACGCGTTCCTCGCTCTGGGCCGTGGCTGACGAGCATATGGCTGTACCGTCTCGCCTGCGAGAACCTCAGAACAAGCACGACGGTCCTGCCTCCGTTCGCCCGGCAACTTTCCACGATGACTTTTCCCCGGTGGTAAAGCAGGGAATGACAATAACGCTTCGACGGCAGCTAGGGAAACCCGGCAACTGGCATGGAATGAGGGAGCGAGAGAAGGAGAGAGAGAGAGAGAGACGGAGAGATGAGAGAGAGAGAGAGAGAGAGAGAGACAGAGAGACAGAGAGGCAGAGAGACAGAGAGAGAGAGAGAGGCAGAGAGACACAGACACAGAGAGAGAGACACACATAGCGAGAGAGAGAGAGACAGAGAGAGAGAGACAGAGAGAGAGACAGAGAGAGACAGAGACAGACAGACAGACACCTGTCCTCTCACAACTTGCTACACCCATTTCAATCTGCTTACCGATCAAACCATTCCAATGAAACCGCCCTACTGAAGATAGCTAATGATCTCCTTACCTCCCTTGACAACTCTCAAATAGAGCGCAAACAGTATATGTAAATAACTTGACACATCAGCCACCTCTTCAGTCAGTTTTGGTGTCCCCCAAGGCTCCGTCCTCGGACCCGTCTTGTTTGTCATGTACATGCAACCCCTGTTCGACATTGTAGGTTCACATTCCATAAACCAACATGCATTTGCCGACGACAACCAGCTTTACAAAGAAGCTACCCTTGATCAAATCCAACCCACCGTTGAATCCATGCAAAACTGTGTTCTAGATGTTAAGAACTGGATGACCCTTAATAAGCTCCAACTGAATGACAGTAAAACAGAATGCATGCTAGTAAGATCAAGCAGGACAGCCACTGATGCCCTCCCTTCTTCTCTTAAGATTGGCGACTGTGATGTGGAGTTCGTTCCATCAGTTAGGAACCTTGGTGTTACCTTAGATTGTCATCTCAATATGTCGGAACATGTCAGGAACACATGCAAAATCGCCTACATGCACATCAGACAGATCAGTGCAATTCGTCATCTTCTCACACAAGAAGCTACTCAAACTCTCGTCTGTGCTTTCATTCTTTCACGCCTCGACTACTGCAATAGCCTTCTTTCCGGTTGCCCTAAGTATCCCGTGGATCGGCTCCAAAGAGTCCAGAACTCTGCTGCTCGCCTCATCTGTAAAGTTAGAAAGTCTCATCACATTACTCCTATCCTCCACTCTCTTCATTGGCTACCAGATCCTGCTAGGATCCAATACAAAACCTCCTGCCTCTGCTTCAACTCTGTCTCTGCTGTCGCTCCTCTCTATCTGTCTCAACTCCTTCACATCTACACACCATCTAGACAACTTCGCTCTTCTTGCGACACTCGCATCTTCAAAATTCCATCCGTTAGGTCAAAAACATTTGGTCAGCGTACTTTTTCATACCAGGGTCCTACCACCTGGAACGGACTCCCCTTCTCAGTGCGTCATGCAAACACTGCAGCTTCCTTTCGGTCAAATCTGAAAACCCACTTGTTCTCTAAGTCCTATTGAAAATATTTCGTACTTGCTGAATGTTTCAGGCTCATGTTTGTATATAATGCATGTGTGTGTTTCTTCACGTGTAGGATGCATGTTGTATTATAACGTGCGTATGTGCGTTTTTCATGTCCAGGCTCAAACTGTATGAAAATGTGTGCGTGTTTTTGTGTGTGTGTGTGCGCCTAGAGCTCCACTATGTACGTTTTTGACTGTGTGGAGGAAGTGCGCCTTATAAATAAACATATTATTATTATTATTATTATTAGACAGACAGACAGACAGACAGACAGACAGACAAAGAAAGTCAGACAAAGATAGACAAATTGAGACAGACACAAACAGACAGACAGAAAAAGACAGAGTGACAGTGACAGTGACACAAAGAGAGACAGACAGACAGACAGACAGACAGACAGACAGACAGACAGACAGACAGACAGACAGACAGACAGACAGACAGACAGACAGACAGACAGTGACAGAGAGACAAAGAGAGTCAAACAAAGAGAGACAAAAAGACAGAAACAGACAGACAGAAAAAGACAGATAGAGACGGAGAGAGGGGGTGGTGGTGGGTGATTACGAAACCCCAGGGAAAAAGTCACTTTGAGGAAAAAGAGGCAGGCAGAAGCGTGCGCGCGCACACACACACACACACACGCACACACGCACGGACACGCACACATGCGCATGCACGCACATACAAACGCACGCACACAAACGCACGCACACAAACGCACGCACACACAAACGCACGTACACACACACACGCACACATACACGCATACACACACATACGCACATTCACATACGCACACATGCGCACATACACACACATACACACACACACACACACACACACACACACACACACACACACACAAACACACAGTGTGAGAAGGTAGGGAAAAGGAAAGGTGCTAAGAAGGCACAAGAGAAGGGGACGTGTGTTATCGCCTCAGTCTACTTTGGCCGCGGTGAAGCGTGCAAGTTCCCACTACGAATTTCTCGCCTAGTCTGAGGCGCTAATGAGACCAGGGATGTTGAAGTATGTGTTCCTGTTCACATACCGTAACCCCCTGTGGGTTCGGGATAAGAATTGGCCACTGCCTCTCCCTACGCGATTCGTAAGAGGCGAATAAGTAGGGTCACCGTGACTAGATTTGCGTTCACTCTAAACTGTTCTAGCAATTTTTGTGATTAATAATCAGCTTACAGTTCCTGCCAGCCTACCCCCTCTTGCAAGAGTACACGGCCAGCCCCTCAGCCTCTACTCGCTTGTTGAAACCATGTCTTTTGACAGGCGGAGATGGGCGAGCATGCTTTGGGGTTGGACGATGTGCGAGGCGCAGTGCCGTGGTTCTATTCCTGGGACGGAGAAATCTGGGTTTATTTAAATATCGTGACAATGTGGGATATTATATTGGCTGCAACCTTGTGTCGTTAGCTTTGGTTTAAACGTCTACGACGGGCCAAAGCAAAAAGACAAAGAAAATGTATTTGCAGGAACTTCCCAACCCTTCAAACTTGTTTAGAATAGCCTACAAAGGCTGATGGGCCGTAAAACTCAATCCATCCATCACACATCGTAGGCTCAAACTGTTGTTACAAGTCGTCCTCTGAGTCTAGGGGTATGTTAATTAATAAATGGTTGGATGAGGCCTGACTTGCACACACTGCCTTCATTCGCGCTATCTCTTTCTCTCAAAACCAGAAGAGGTCATGAGAAATCAATTAATAATGATTTAATCAAATAAGGGCAAACTATGATATCTTCATGCAAAAATCAAGCATGCACGAGAAGAATATTTAGTAATAGGCCAGCCTTAATGAATAATTAATGAATGTTAAAGTTTATCATCAGTTCCACTTGGATGACTTATCTCATGTGTCTATTGAAATCGCTCACCGAATGTTCGTCGATGAAACAATGTTCATATAACACAAGTTCACTGACTTTCAAGTCCAGAATTTGCAGGGGAAGGTAGAGGTTCACATTTACCGCTGAAGGGATAGCGGCAGCAACAGCACTGGTGGGCAGGCGTTTCTGATACGAGTTACAGGGACAGAACTCGTCTCTGGTCACAGCAAAAGGGGTGACGGCAGCAGCGTTGATGGTCAGGTACCTCTGAGACTTGAAGGGCAATACTCTGTCTCAGCAGGGACTTCGGGGCGAGCCTTGTGCTCTGCTTGCGTGTTCAGTCCGAAGTGAAGGGACGACCGGTCCTCGTTGCTTTTGCTGAACTCCAATGCTGAGGGGAAGAACCACTCATGTTGCGACACGTCGTGGTGGCCTGTTGACTCCACCCCCAGATCGGGAGGCAGCTGCTGTCTCAGACTTCAATCCAGAATTGTCGTTGGCGACTCTCCCTTAATTAACTATTCCCTTAATGTTCGACAAGCCATGCAGCCGAGCATGGGATTGTTTGGGAAACTGTCCTATAGGAATGTTTATTACTAAACCGCGGCAACACTGGCTGGATTCACAAATGGGGCCCAGATAACAAGTCCTGCCCTCTCTATTCATTCCCTTGATTTGCTTGGCTGGATTCATAGATGGGGCCTTGATAACAATCGCTGTTTATTCATTCCCTTGATTCGCTTGGCTGGATTCACAGATGGGGGAACATCACACTGTGGACAGCAATGCAACTACAGAAACAAGTAGTTCCAGAACCTACATCGCCGCCTAAAATAAAGCCTGAATGTTATGGCTGGACAATATTTCATCGGATCATTGAGGACGATGCGTGTCATGACTTTGCGGCCAACGATCGCTGCCACATGCCATACATATTCATAGCAACTACAGACTACAAACGAGATCATTCTCCGTTTCCAATGGAGTATAGATTGACGGGGGAAGACACCCAATTCGGCACACTGGAATTGCGTCAAGGTAACTTTTACACATTGTTAACGTCACACCCCACCCACCCCCTTAACCTTTTCCTTGTGTTTTTCCCCCCAAATTTAAAGAGCCATTTCAAGATTACCTGGGAAACTGGGGAAATGGGCGATGATATAGAAATCAGTGCCACTCAAATCTCAAGGTACCAGAGACGACAGGCCGGAAATGATCCCTGTGAAGAGCTAAAGACGGTTCACTATTCTGTGCAATCTGCTTTTCGTTACATGATCCAAAACTGGATGACAGATAAACTCAAAACTTTAGGGGACTGTTCCCTGGGTGAAGCCCAGACCTTGCACAAATTTCATCAGAATATGTTGTGAACTTATTGAGTTATTTTGCCAAATAACTAACGAACGAACAAACCGAGGGAATAACATAATCTCCTTAGTGGAGGTAATAAGTCGCACTGGGGAGAGTGTGCGTGCAAACGGCTACAAAGCTCAGATTTGTGATGGAAATGCGATCCGGATGGAAATGTATGAATCCTTAAAGCATTTCCAGCAAAGAATAGAGCACAGCGTTACTAAGTATATCAACATCAAGGAAGGGGGGCTCGATCGTGATCTTGAATACTGCTACACTTTGCCAGTTACCAACTATACTAAAGGGAGTATAATAGTTTTATTGCTGTGTGGACCGGCGCTCAGGACTCCACTACGGGCAACAGTGACATCGGACCTAAGCAGCTGCAATTTGTGCTCTCGCTCACTGATTATTTGTTCAGTTATGCGCAACTCTTATGCGTTCTCTCGTGTTGTCATTAATGAGTCCATGTTCTCGTGTTGATCTGACAGATTAGTTTTCTCATCCACATTAATGTGTTCGCTAAACGTCCTTCTCAGTCCAGGTATCTCTTGTGACAACCTGTATGCTGATTATCTTCGTATTGCGATTGCTTCTTTCAGAGAAGCACCAATTCCACTCAAGGGATTACCACCCCAAGACTGACTATCATGTCTTGTCTTGACGCCGTGAATAATATCCACAACTTGGATGAAATGTACATGCTTTATCTATCTGCTCTCTTTTCAGGGGAACTAATAACAGCAGCAGACAGATGACAGCAGCGGCTGCAGAGGGACTTCTTCTCTAGCTGTGCCCTCCTCTCCTTTGCAAGCTGCACAACTTCTCAGGGCTGCATCAGTTCACAATGCGTCTCCTGTCTCCAGCCTCTTTCATCTAGTGCAGTCGCATCCAGAATGGCAGCACTGATGATCAGCGTCTAGAATCTTGTAAGCAAGTGTTGAGTCTTTCAGAAGGCATCCTTCTTGTCTAGTTTCCCGTGAAGAACTTAAGAGGATGTAGAGGATCCAAGTCATTAGGTTGGGAAAAGTCACGCCCGAGGTCGTCACAGTTCGAATGGTGCTTCATGAGCAGAGCTCCACAACTCTAATATCCCTTAAACACAATCAATATTCGTGACGCTTATGCGAGTGATGCAATTGCAGCAGCCTCCTTATGTGACGGTTCTCACACCGGAGGCTTCACCGAAAAATCCCGATCCGCTGTCAAGCGAGAGCAGTGCGAGCGAGCAGCCACTAAATATAGCTGCGGCACTCTCAGAAACGGAGAGTTTTGCGAAACTGGCTGCTGTAAATAGAATGGTACACCGAATATAGAGTTGTGGGAATTTGCTTTTTATCACTAAAGCTGTCGGCGTAAAAATGACGTTTAAATTGTTTAATAACACGACAGATGTTGACTTCAGTTCAGGTATGAAATGCGATTAGAATAGTTATTAAAATCATTCGTAAGGGCTTACGCCACGAAGAGAGAACTAAACCACATTTTTGTCATACATCGGCTTCTATGGTTTTCTTGTGTGCGTCGTCTCTTCAAGCTAAATTCTTCACGCAGTCACCTGAGACTAAAAAATTCTCCATGTTCTTATCCATATCTGTGATTTAAAAAATCAATTCAAGAGGCATTGTACATGGAATCTATCCAAAGTATGAATAGAACTTACTTAAACAGTTAAAGAACGCACGGAATCTATACAGTTAGTCTTAGCTGGCAAATGCACAGATGTACGTATCTCAGCCATGTCAGCAAGGACTAAATATGCACTTCTGCAAAGTTTGTAGATGGCAGATGATGGGTTTCTCACTTACAGAGTTTGTTTCATCTGACCTTAAAGATAGACTTTGTATAAACTTTAATACATACTTTTATATACTTTTCTTCGTGAATGAAAGGAAAATTGGCACTATTCGTCACTATCTTTCACAACAGGCCACTCAAACCCTTGTCACTTCCCTTGTTCTGTCCCGTCTTGATTATGGAAATTCTCTTCTTGCCGGCATTCCTGACACTCTGCTAAACAAACTGCAAAATGTCCAAAACACTGCTGTTAGATTAGTTTTTAGATGTCCCAAGAGAACTCCCACATCCAAACTCCTTCGTGCACTGCATTGGCTCCCCGTCGCTCAGAGGATAGAGTATAAGCTAGCCACTATGTGCTTCAACTTCTTCAATCAAACTGCACCACACGCACTCAAAGAAATTCTCACTGTCTACACCCCCGCTAGAAATAACCGTTCAGCTGCAGACACCAAAACGTTAAATGTCCCCCGTCGCAAAAAGAAAACCCAAGGACAGCGAGCTTTTTCTTACATCGGCCCTGTAACGTGGAATAGCCTACCTTACCCTGTCCGTCACTCTGATTCCATGTCCCAGTTCAAAACCTCCCTCAAGACAAACCTGTTCCGGTCAGTGAAGTGCTTCACAAGGTGCCTCTTTTATGTTTCGTGTTTTGTTTATTGCCTGCTACTTAATTAATTGCATTGTATTTAATTTTTCTTTTATTTCAACTGTACATTGTGCGAGTGTTAGAATGCGTTGTGTGAGTGTAGACTTTCTCATTGTAAACGCCATGAGCTTGCCTATTAGGGAAGGTATGTGCGTAGAAATAGTCTGTATTATTATTATTATTATTATTATTATTATTATTATTATTATTATTATTATTAAGTAGGCACCAAGAGATAAAGAACACGACAAACAATGCACCAGCACACAACAACACACATACACACACACACACACACACACACACACCTGCATATACTTGCATGCAAGTATAAGCGAACACGCACACACATGCAATGCATGCACGCAAGTTTAGTTTTCTCTTTGGATCAGGTGTGTGTAGGTATAAACCTACCACATCTGTGTACATTGTACAGCGTGAACGCGAAGGGGAGCAACTTTATGTGGGGATACTGCCGTCTTTGTGGCTTATCTGTGATGATCTGCTTCAGGAGTGGTTAATTTCTGGTGTTGCAAAGCTGACAGACGTGAGACAAGCTACATTTACTTTCTGAAGAGAGACAGCAGGCTGGTCTAGCATTGTGAAGTTATCGCACAGGTCAGAGTGCCAGAGGAAGGGCTGTTGTGCATCAAAACTATTGGGGCTCTGTGGCCGAGTGGTTAGCACGATGGATCTACAGTCGCTTGCGGCCAGTGGGTACGGCGTTCGAAGCTGCGCGGTTCCCAGAGTTGCATCCTTGAGCAAGATGCTTAACTCGCATTGCTTCTCCCCACCCAGGAGTAAAACCTGTGAGGGCAGTGTTGGCAAAATGTAGTACGATTAGGCCAA
>JAWQFJ010032349.1:0-15000 GCA_034096865.1 Theodoxus fluviatilis | reverse complement strand
AACACAAGTCCCTTGTTGTTCGCCAGCAGTAGATTTTGTGAACAACCAAGATGTCGCATGGTGAAAACATCCCACGCCAGGCCTTGGAATGGAATCCCCAAGGAAAAAACAAGCAAAGTAGGCCGCCAACAGAAGACCCGGCAGAGATCCTGCGTGGAAGAGACTACGATGGCGGGGACAACCTGGGGAGCAATGAAGAAAACCACCCAGAGCCGAGTTTGATGGAAGACTGCTGTTGAGACCTTGAATTAAGCCAGGAAACACAAGGAACAAGTAAAGTCATGTTGACGTGAGCGTGGGTCCGGCACAGGGAATTCATCACGTGTTGCTGCATGGGGGTTCACTCCTTGCAGCCCATTTCTGAGTTATTGAGAAAATCATTCTGGTTAGACCAATGAAAACATGTCATTATTCCGGTTTATCAATCTCATCCACGAAATGAAATGCCAATTTTGTATTTTAAAAAATCTGAGGGAATTTTGATTGTGGAGTCAATAAATGGACACACGGACATCGTGAAAGTCAACGGGAAGCAGAAAGCATGGCGACCTCTAGAACACAGGACTTACGAATAAAAGAACATCATAACGAACGGGCGTGCAGACGAGCGATCGGATAGGCGGACTGACAGACAACCAGATTAACAAATGACCAGACCGAAGACAAACAATCGGCTTTTACGTGTCCGTTCACTCGTTCTCGAAGCACTTGTTCCTTATCTCTTTAGCAGTGGCCGTTTATTATAATGTGTTTTTTCTCAGTATATTAGTGTTCTTGAAGAACACGTGAGGCGCAACAAAACTAGCAACTCTGACTAGTTATGTATCATCGCCATTGGCGTCCAAAATGACATTGTGTTATCACATTCTGGTAACCACCGTCACAACAGGACTTATAACTTCCACCGTGACATTGCGCCATGGTATTTCAACAATCTCGCCAGGGGCATTGACTCAGGTGGACACTGCACGTCACTCAGCACGGTCAGTGGGCAGGAAACACTGTGCAGACCCCATCGGGGGGGGAGCACGCCCCGGGGGTCGGGCCGCCACTGTCCGCCTGTCACCTGTCATCCCCGCCGCTGCTGCAATGTCAGGCGGAGCGAAGACCAGGACGACGAGGACGAGGACCCCAGATTGGGTCGGAGCCCATGTTTCGATGACGTTCTGTCACGCTTCTGGAGGGGGTGGAATGCTGTTTAGAGGGTAGATGGGTTGAGGGGGTGGGGGGTGGTGAGGTACGGTGTAGATGGGTTCGCTCATAGTTTTATGGCTAAGAATGGCGACGATACGAAAGTCGGAAATGATGAGGTTTATTCTGGCAGGATAAACTTAGAAGTGGCTGTGTGAACATGCTAGTGTTTGTGTTGTCGCTTGAAGCTAAGACGTGATGAAGCTATGACGTAACGAAGCTAAGACGTGACGAAGCTATGACGTGACGAAGATATGACGTGACGAAGCTAAGACGTGACGAAGCTAAGGCTTGACGAAGCTAAGACGTGACGAAGCTAAGGCTTGACGAAGCTAAGACGTGACGAAGCTAAGACGTGACGAAGCTAAGACGTGACGAAGCTAAGACGTGACGAAGCTATGACGTGACGAAGCTAAGACGTGACGAAGCTAAGGCTTGACGAAGCTAAGACGTGACGAAGCTAAGGCTTGACGAAGCTAAGACGTGACGAAGCTAAGACGTGACGAAGCTAAGACGTGACGAAGCTAAGACGTGACGAAGCTAAGACGTGACGAAGCTATGACGTAACGAAGCTAAGACGTGACGAAGCTATGACGTGACGAAGCTAAGACGTGACGAAGCTAAGACGTGCATGACAAAGCCAAGACGTGACGAAGCTAAGACGTGACAAAGCTAAGATGTGACATAGCTATGACGTGACTAAGCTAAGACGTGACAAAGCTAAGACGTGACAAAGCTAAGATGTGCATGACGAAGCTAAGACGTGCATGACGAAGCTAAGACGTGCATGACGAAGCTAAGCTGTGCATGACGAAGCTAAGACGTGCATGACGAAGCTAAGCTGTGCATGACGAAGCTAAGACGTGCATGACGAAGCTAAGATGTGCATGACGAAGCTAAGCTGTGCATGACGAAGCTAAGACGTGCATGACGAAGCTAAGATGTGCATGACGAAGCTAAGCTGTGCATGACGAAGCTAAGACGTGCATGACGAAGCTAAGCTGTGCATGACGAAGCTAAGCTGTGCATGACGAAGCTAAGACGTGACAAAGCTAAGACGTGACGAAGCTAAGACGTGACAAATCTCATACGTGACGAAGCTAAGACGAGCATGACGAAGCTAAGAAGTGACAGAGCTAAGACGTGACAAAGCTAAGATGAACTGGGAGTGCAGCAGTGGCAGTGACAAGGGCGTTAGCCTGAGCATCACCAGAAACAGCAGTAGCAGCAACAGCAGCAGTAGCAACAGGTTCCCAATACAGAGACGAAACCTTCCAGGAGATTGACAGTAAAGACACATGCCAAATGATGCTATTGAAAGATGGAGCTTTACGGCCTATCAGCCTTTGAATGCTATGTAAGGCCTTTGATCACAAAAATGGGCGAAACTAGAATAAGAGCAAGTCAAGTGTAGATTTTTTCAGTTATTCGCCCCGTACGAGTTGCGCGAGGAACCGCGGGGAGTCTATTCTGACTCCCAACCCACAGGTGGCACGAGTGCAGAAGAGGCAGGCGAAATGTAAAAGCAGAAGCGTGGCAGAAGCAAGTGCAGCAGCAGCAACAATAGCAACAAGAGCACTAGCAGCAACTGTGGCAGCAGCAGCAGCAGCAGCAGCAAGCAGCAGCAGCAGCAGAATCAAGAAAGAAGGAAGCAGAGAGGAGTAATCCCAGGGCGCTATGTTAAACCTCGGCTTGGAAGAGGAAGGCGGCGACGGGGGGAGGGAGGGAGGGGTGTTATGATGAGGGAGCTGTTGTCACAAATCCCCATACACGGAGTCAGGCGGTGCGCCATTGGGAATTCAGCAGTCGCCGAAAAGCGTGTCGGGAAGGTCGGGAGTCAAGGGGGATTCAGTGCTCGACCTCCCTGGCTCTGCTCCGTGCTGTCTCCTGCCGTGGTGCACGCCTCCGCACTTGTCCTGGCTTCTCCAGAAGCTGACCACTGCCTCATGCGGCAGTGGCTGTCCGCTCCAGAACGTGATCGAACTAGAAGCAGCTTCTGGCCTTGGCGTAAGTGAACTGTGCCAGCTGAGGACGAGCCCCACCGAACAGTTACTCCAGTCCCTCGAGTGGGAAGCGCAGACCGACATTGCAGCGGTGTCAAGGGATGACAAAGTCGGTCGACAGCGTGAAGGCAACACGTCACGGTGCGGCCCGTGAGCGTAGCAGAGAGGAGTCGTCCTGAAAGCTGAGCGAGATTAGCGTGGAAGTGCATTGAAAAAATTGCTTCTCTGGAAGTCACTGGATGAAAATAGCTGTGCCATAGCCGAAAGAAGTGGAGCAGAAGAAAATAATTCGCTATTTCCAAATGGACCTTCTTTCGTCCCAGCTGCACTAGAGACTGAGACAAAGGATTAGCTAGGCTCGAGAGCCAAATGAGGGCATGCTATCAAAGCTGACAGCCTCTATTCCCATGACAAGTAGGAAACTATCTAGCGTCATTTACGTCTTCTCGTTTCGTCCTTCATTTGATTAACCGGCGCTTCCATCCAGAGTGAATGAAGTTAAGTTCTGTAATATAAATTAAATCTAAATATTTCATTTGATATAAAATATTCCAAAGACCCTCGCTTCTCTTACGTATAAGCAACAATAAAGCAATCCATCGATTCTTTTCGTTCAAGGATTGTTTTAACGTTATGAATGTTTTGTATCAATCGATATTTCATTTGCTAGGCAGCGACGCTCTTGAAGCAGAAAAAGTCAGGATTTGCTCAGAAGCAATTATTTCAGTCTGTACGGCAGGCTGCTGTCACAGTGTGGTCGTCCATGCCGCCTTGCTGCCTCCACAGTGTGCCCGTAGCTTGACGGACGCGTACATCGGGTCTGTTCGTGAGGCGGGTGCAAGGCGAAGCGCTGCTGCCGAGGAGGAAGAAGGGGGCCAGCCAGTGCGACAGACAGGCTCTAGGCAGCCTCTGTCAGGAGCAAAGCATCGCTAAGCAAGGAGACGGCGGGAGGTGCAAATGGCGACCGTGGCAAGCTGACAGGGATTAGGTCATACGCTCAAGTCGCTGTGCTGTTGTATTGTTTCCCTTGTTGCCCAAAACCCGGATGATTCGGGACAACAAAATTATCTGTCAAGAGGGTAGTGGATCAGCAAGGGCAGAGAACTGTGAGGAAGAATGGGAGTTTTATGACAAGTGTTTAAGAGAGATACATGTTGTTTATGACACTTTCAACAGCTAAGGCTCTGGAAGACATCTCTTCGTGTGTCTGCCATGAATGTTTGAATTAAGTGCGTAAGTGACACTGTGAACCTTCAAGAAAATCAGCGTCGTCGCTGTTTGACCAATCCGAGCATGAACCTGAGAAGGTGTGTGACTGCTTCCGCCTGGAGTGGTTGGGGGAAGTACGGAAGGGAAACACTGCTTCCAGCATCCCCACCACGGTCTTATGAGTTACGGAAGGGAGCACACGGTTGCTGACCTGTACACAAGCTGTGGACCAGTGGCAGCAAATCTTTTCTTGTGTGGTTCTGGTTTTGGATCTGCCACGTCAATGTCCTCAATGGTCTGATTTTAACTTGGCATTCATGTTTGAGACGCTTTCAATATTCTAATGCGCATAAACACCACACTTTACAGCTGACAGAAGCAAAATGCTTCATAGCTGAAATACTATTTCAGAGTTCCATTTCCGCGCCGCTAAATGAAAACAAAAACCTTTGGTCAGAACGTGATAAGGACTTCACGCATTTGATCGGAAATGCGCCGACCAGGGTAATTGTAAAAAAAGACACATTTCGATTTTAAAATCATAAAGTCATTCAGTTTTTATAACAAATCTAGACAGAACAGCGTATTAGTAGCAAACAAAACTCAGAATATAATGATGTCAAAATGAACAAATATGACTTTTCAACGACAAAATTATGCTTAAGGACTAATTCTCGTGAAAGCAGCATATTTACAGTACACGATTTCCGTGTAAGGCTGCACGGAGAACAAAACTTTGTCTAGCCCCCTGAAGACAGATGGGCAGTTGCTTGAAATTCGTCCAGAGACTTTAGCCTGGCTGGTTATGCAAGGTGACATTATGCTAATACTAAAAGCGCGGAACAGCAAATTCCATTGCAAGAAATGGTCTCCAAGGGTGACGGCATTCGAAAAGAAGAAGAAGAATACTAAAACCTCTTTTTTGATCGTAGCGCCTCTTCAAAACTACGTGATTGCAGCGAATACTTGCAGACGAATTTCATCCGGACAAAACACAAAATACAAACATTATTTTTAAAAACCCACAGTAGTATCGACCTCACCTGTAGTCGATACAACGAGCACAGAAGTCATACATGGTGTTTCGAAAACTCGTGTCTACGACAACCCTAGCGACAGCCAGCCAGAGTTTTTTCCCCCATGGCGGTGTCATCTCCTTTGACACGTTTATGAACTCATTCTTTATTCTCTCTCTTCCTCGTGTTCCCATCCCTCAGTCCGCCCTCGATACAGTCCGAATTATAGATGAAGCAATCTCGCTACACGCTGAAGGCGACGCCGGTGGAGTTGGCATGTGTCAGTTGACGAATATAGATGAATGTCGAGGAGCGAAAGATGAAGGCAGGGGATTAACGTGGAATAAAAAGCTCACCGACAGAAAAGTATTTTGCTCCTGGCTCTCCCAGCTTTTGCATACGGGTCTCTTTCCCCAGCTTCCCGGGGATTACCTCTGACGGAAAAGGTGTCGCGGAGACAGGCCCGTGATCGCTCGACCAGCACCGAGAAACAAGGGAGGACAGCACGGGGTTCCTGGGAACACCTGTGACCCACTGGCGCTACTCAGGGGTCACACATCCCCCGCACAGGTGCACGCTGGATTATTTTATATCTAGGAAAGCACGAGGGGTGTGGGGTGGGATGGGAAGGGGTGGAGATGGGGATGGGGTGGGGGTGGAGGAAAGATTAGGGTGGGGATGGAAATGGGGGTGGGGTGGGGATGGAGATGAGGTTGGAGTGGGGTTGGAGATGGGGGTGGGGTGGGATGGAGGATGCACAGGGAGAGAGGTGTATCGTTGTCAGGGATTTAGCATACGGACCTGGGCGGCATGCTGAAGTAGTCTTACATGTTCTCTCTGGAAGCATCTTGCAGAACGTGAAGGCGGACCTCAGGGTTCGCGGCAAAGATGCAGTGTCTCGATGTTGTTGTCTTACAGAGACGGTCGAGTGCCTTCAACCGGTTTTCCATCGCTAGGCCCTCTTTGTCAGGATGTGTACAGTGCAGTCCTACAGGGAAAACTGAGGAGTAAGATGGGCTTTGTGCGCAAACGGAATTCACGGTCAGGTGAATCATCGATGACGTCGCAGTCTAACATGGCGTGAAGGCGTCAGGCGGCGATAGCACGCTGGAGGAGTTTTCCTCAGGCGCTGTTTCGTAGCGGGAGATGTACCTCCACTGTGGCTATCGTGCGGCGTGAAAAGTCCTTGCAGGTAAAATGTTTGAAGATAACTTTTCGTACGCCCACCATCTAAAAGGACCGTGTTCAGGAGAGCGGTAATATCTAAGGTCCATCAAATTTTAAATATCTCTATCCCCCATCTCCTTTCTAATCATATCCCCCCTCCTCCCCCCCCCCCCCCCCCCTCCAATAAAAAGAAGAAGAAAAGAAACCCAAACCAACAGCATTACATGAAGAGAATCTTACAGGATTTTCTTTCAGGAGAATTCAATTTAAAAACTTAGATCCAGGATGTATTTGCGCTATCTTTAGATGTGGATGGATGGGTAGGATGTGGATGGATGGGTAGGATGTGGATGGATGGGTAGGATGTGGATGGATGGGTAGGATGTGGATGGATGGGTAGGATGGCAGTGAGAGAAAGGGAAAACGGCATTGGTTTCATACAGCGACTGATTCCCTACGTCAGGAACTCAAACATCTTTACACTGGATCCCCTTGTCTTTGGCCCACTCATATCCTTGCAGGGCACCTGACGTCACACACAGTGACAGACAGGAATGCATGCAGTCAGGTACAGAGCAGCACAGTCTTTTCTCCCGCGGAAGCCTTCCAACCTGATGCTGGTTGACAACAATCGGGGTTAATCGCAACACAGTGTGGCACAACTGGCCTCACAGGTGCCCCGCTTTGCTCCTGGATGTAGAGAGGAGTCGTGGTGGCGGTGTTGGCATCACAAGAAAGCGGAAATGTTAGTGGCGGCAGTAGAGTTATGTGAGGATGAGTAGAAAAGGATGGTGCTGGTTGGGGAAACCCGGAAGTCGTGAAGGACACCTTGCAACAACCATTTAAAAAGATACACCATGTCTAATCACGCATATAAATAAATATTACTCCCTTCCCCCACCACCCTTGATCTCTACCCCCTCACCTCCTCCTTACCTGTTTGAGGTGTCATTACCAAATTCACAACCATACTGCTTAGTGTTAGGTTTGTCTCCAGCCTTGGGGATAATGACTTTGAAGGGAGCGACAAGGCCTTGGATGGGAGGGGGAAAAGGGGGAAGGGGGAGCGGGGTGGGGGATGGGAGAGAGAAGTGGGGAGGGGGTCTCCACGCAGGTGGCGGAGACTGCCTGGAGGAAGGAACGAAGTGCAGGGTGGTCCGGACGTCAGGTGTGGTAATGATGGAGATGAAGATGAGGATGAAGACACGTTAGAAATTGTCGGCGGGTAGACCTGCAGGGAAGAACTGTGGGATTCGCACTTGACGCACACTGGGGTGTTTCGTCACGCCCTGTGTGACGACAGTGAAACGAAGGACTCAAGAATGCCGAATCCAAGTAGGTGTCGCTGTAGATGTAGTCCTCACTCATCTCCACGCAGCAGTGGACAGGCGGGGAGTGGGAGATTGAAGGCAGGCAGGTGTGTCTCTCCTGCTCATGTACCTCCTCTTCCTAACCCTGCTTCTGTTCTTTCTGATTCTCCTCCTCCTTCTGTTCTTCCTGCTTCTCCTGTTTCTCCTCCTGCTTCTGTTCTTCCTGCTTCTCCTCCTCCTTATGTTCTTCCTACTTCTCCTCCTGCATCTGTTCTTCCGGCTTCTCCTGCTTCTGTTCTTCCTACTTCTCCTACTTCTCCTCCTGCTTCTGTTCTTCCAATATCTCCTCCTGCTTCTGTTCTTCCTGCTTCTCCTCCTCCTTCTGCTCTTCCTTTTTCTTCTACTTCTCCTCCTGCTTCTGTTCTTCCTGCTTCTCCTGCTTCTGTTCTTCCTACTTCTCCTCCTTCTGTTCTTCCTTTTTCTTCTACTTCTCCTCCTGCTTCTGGTTTTCCTGCTTCTCATGTTTCTCTTCCTGCTTCTGTTCTTCCCACTTCTCCTCCTCCTTCTGTTCTTCCTGCTTCTCCTACTTCTCCTCCTGCTTCTGTTCTTCCTGCTTCTCCTACTTCTCCTCATGCTTCTGTTCTTCCTGCTTCTCCTCCTTCTTCTGTTTTTCCTGCTTCTCCTACTTCTCCTCGTGCTGCTGTTCTTCCTGCTTCTCCTACTTCTACTCGTGCTTCTGTTCTTCCTGCTTCTCCTACTTCTACTCGTGCTTCTGTTCTTCCTGCTTCTCCTCCTCCTTCTGTTCTTCCTGCTTCTCCTACTTCTCCACCTGCTTCTGTTCTTCTTGCTTCTCCTTCAGTTTTTCCTACTTCTACTCGTGCTTCTGTTCTTCCTGCTTCTCCTCCTCCTTCTGTTCTTCCTGCTTTTCCTACTTCTTCATCTTCTTCTGTTCATCTTGCTTCTCCTTCGTCAGTTATTCCTACCTCTCCTCCTGCTTCTGTTCTTCCTATATCTCCTCCTGCTTCTGTTCTTCCTATATCTCCTCGTGCTTCTGTTCTTCCTATATCTCCTCGTGCTTCTGTTCTTCCTATATCTTCTCGTGCTTCTGTTCTTCCTATATCTCCTCGTGCTTCTGTTCTTCCTGCTTTTCCTACTTCTCCACCTGTATCTGTTCTTCTTGCTTCTCCTTCTTCAGTTATTCCTACTTCTCCTACTTCTCCTCCTGCTTCTGTTCTTCCTATATCTCCTCCTGCTTCCGTTCTTCCTACTTCTCCTGCTTCTGTTCTTCCTACTTCTCCACGTGCTTCTGTTCTTCCTATATCTCCTCCTGCTTCTGTCCTCCCTACTTCTCCACGTGCTTCTGTTCTTCCTTTATCTCCTCCTGCTTCTATTCTTCTTGCTTCTCCTGTTTCCGGGTAGGACCACCAGAAGAGCAGGAGCTGTAATTGAAGCAGGAGCAGAAGAAAAGTGAAGAAGAACGGAAAAGGAGATGACTTCAAAAGTAGAAGGACCACCACCACTATCATCACCACCACTATCACCACCACCACTGTCATCCCCACCACTGTCACCACCACCACTATCACTACCACCACTGTCACCACCACCACTGACATCACCACCACTGACACCACCACCACTGACACCACCACCACTGTCACCACCACCACTGTCACCACCACCACTGTCATCCCCACCACTGTCACCACCACCGCTATCACTACCACCACTGTCACCACCACCATGGACACCACCACCACTGACACCACCACTACTGACACCACCACTACTGTCACCACCACTACTGACACCACATCCACTGCCATCACCACAACTGTCACCACCACCACTGACACCACCACCACTGACACCACCACCACTGACACCACCACCACTGACACCACCACCACTGACACCACCACCACTGACACCACCACCACTGACACCACCACCACTGACACCACCACTACTGTCACCACATCCACTGTCACCACCACTGCTGTCACCAACACCACTGTCACCACCACCACTGTCACCACCACCACTGTCACCACCACCACTGTCACCACCACCACTGTCACCACCACCACTGTCACCACCACCACTGTCACCACCACCACTGTCACCAACACCACTGTCACCACCACCACTGTCACCACCACCACTGTCACCACCACCACTGTCACCACCACCACTGTCACCACCACCACTGTCACCACCACTACTGTCACCACATCCACTGCCATCACCACAACTGTCACCACCACCACTGTCACCACCACCACTGTCACCACCACCACTGTCACCACCACCACTGTCACCACCACCACTGTCACCACCACCACTGTCATCACTACCACTGACTGTCACCACCACCACTACCACTACCACTGACTGTCACCACCACCACTGTCATCACCACCACTGTCACCACCACCACTATCACTACCACCACTGTCACCACCACCACTGTCATCACCACCACTGTCACCACCACTTCTTTCACCACCACCACTGTCACCACCACCACTGTCACCACCACCACTGTCATCACCACCACTGTCACCACCACTTCTTTCACCACCACCACTGTCACCACCACCACTGTCATCACCACCACTGTCACCAACACCACTGTCACCACCACCACTGTCACCACCACCACTGTCACCACCACCACTGTCACCACCACCACTGTCACCACCACCACTATCACTACCACTGACTGTCACCACCACCACTGTCATCACCACCACTGTCACCACCACCTCCTCTTTCACCACCACCACTGTCACCACCACCACTGTCACCACCACCACTGTCACCACCACCACTGTCATCACCACCACTGTCACCACCACTTCTTTCACCACCACCACTGTCACCACCACCACTGTCACCACCACCACTGTCACCACCACTGCTTCCACCAACACCACTGTCACCACCACTGCTTCCACCACCACCACTGTCACCACCACCACTGTCATCACCACCACTGTCACCACCACTACTGTCACCACCACCACTGTCACCACCACCACTGTCATCACCACCACTGTCACCACCACTTCTTTCACCACCACCACTGTCACCACCACCACTGTCACCACCACCACTGTCACCACCACCACTGTCATCACCACCACTGTCACCACCACTTTTTTCACCACCACCACTGTCACCACCACCACTGTCATCACCACCACTGTCACCACCACTTCTTTCACCACCACCACTGTCACCACCACCACTATCACTACCACTGACTGTCACCACCACCACTGTCATCACCACCACTGTCACTGTCACCATCACCTCTACTGTCACCGCGACCACTGTCATCACCACCACTGTCATCACCACCACTGTCATCACCACCACTGTCATCACCACCACTGACACCCCCACTTCTTTCACCACCACTACTGTCACCGCATTCACTGTTATCACCTCCACTGACACCACCACCACTGACACCATCACCGCTGTCACCAACACCACTGACACAACCACCACTGTCATCACCACCACCATCACCACCACCACTGACACCACCACCACTGTCATCACCACCACCATAACCACCACTGTCACCACCACTGTCACCACCACCACTGTCACCACAACCACTGACACCATCACCACTGACACCACCACCACTGTCATCACCACCACCATAACCACCACTGTCACCACCACTGTCATCACCACCACTGACACCCCCACTTCTTTCACCACCACTACTGTCACCGCATTCACTGTTATCACCTCCACTGACACCACCACCACTGACACCACCACCACTGTCACCACCACTGACACCACCACCACTGTCACCACCACTGACACCACCACTGACACCACCACCACTGTCACCACCACTGACACCACCACCACTGTCACCACCACTGTCACCACCACTGTCACCACCACCATTGACACCACCACCACTGTCATCACCACCACCACCATCACCACCACCACTGACACCACCACCACTGTCATCACCACCACCATAACCACCACTGTCACCACCACTGTCACCACCACCATTGTCACCACCACAACTGTCACCACCACCATTGACACCACCACCACTGTCATCACCACCACCATCACCACCACCACTGACACCACCACCACTGTCATCACCACCACCATAACCACCACTGTCACCACCACTGTCACCACCACCATTGTCACCACCACAACTGTCACCACCACCATTGACACCACCACCACTGTCACACCACCACCACTGTCACCACCACCACTGTCACCACCATCACTGTCACCACCACCGCTGTCACCACAACCACTGACACCATCACCACTGACACCATTACCACTGTAACCACCACCACTGTGACACCACCACTGACACCACCACCACTGTCACCACCACTACTGTCACCACCACCACCACCACTGTCACCACCACTACTGTCATCACCACAACCACCACCAAAACCACCACTGTCACCACCACTACTGTCACCACCACCACCACCACTGTCACCACCACCACTGTCATCACCACCACTGTCACCACCACCACTGTCATCACCACCACTGTCACCACCACTACTGTCACCACCACCACCACCACTGTCATCACCACCACTGTCACCACCACTACTGTCACCACCACCACCACTGTCACCACCACCACTGTCACACCACCACTGTCACACCACCACTGTCATACCACCACTGTCACCACCACTACTGTCACCACCACCACCACCACTGTCATCACCACCACTGTCACCACCACTACTGTCACCACCACCACCACCACTGTCATCACCACCACTGTCACCACCACCACTGTCACCACCACCACTGTCACCACCACCACCACCACAACCACCACCAAAACCACCACCACCATCACCACCACCGCTGTCACCACCACGGCTGTCACCACCACTACTGTCACCACCACCACTATCATCACCACCACTGTCATCACCACCACTGTCACCACCACCACTGACACCACCACCACTGTCATCACCACCACCATAACCACCACTGTCACCACTACTGTCACCACCACCACTGTCACCACCACCACTGTCACCACCACCACTGTCACCACCACCACTGTCACCATCACCTCTGTCACCACCACCACCACCACAACCACCACCAAAACCACCACCACCATCACCACCACCGCTGTCACCACCACGGCTGTCACCACCACTACTGTCACCACCACCACTGTCACCACCACCGCTGTCACCACAACCACTGACACCACCCCACACCACCACCATCACCACCACCACCGCTATCACCACCACCACCTCCTCCAGCACCACCACTACCAGCACCAGCACCACCAAACCACCACCACCACACCAACACCCCCACCACTACCCACACCGCTATCACAGCATCACCGCTATCACCAGCACCACCGCTATCACTATCACCACAACCACCACCACCACCACCACGACCTCCACTACCACCACCACCACGACCACCACCACCACCGCTATCACCACCAACATCTACCGTCGCCGACGCCCCCATGGATGAACGAATGAAGCAGTGAGTCAATGAATGAGGCTTTATGGCCTGTCATCCTTTGTAGGCTGTAGGGCGAATATCACATAACCACTAGAGCTGTCGGAGTAAAGGCAAATCAAGTCTCACTTTTCCTAGTTACTCGCCTCTTCCCAATCGCGTAGGGAGACTCGGTGGGACAATTCCAACGCCCAGCCCACTGGGAGACAGAGAGCCAGGTCCGTGCTTTGAGGGCAGCACACATGACATGATGGCCGAGAGCGCCATTAGCAAGTCCCGACCCTGTGCTGTTGTGACATCCCTTTCATTGCGAGGCCAATGCCCCATGCAGCTCGATGTGTCGGCAGTCAAACGTTTGACGCAACGAGGCAATTCTAGAAACCATACATGCGCGAGGACCAGCGAAAAAGACTTCATTACACGGCAGACGGGAGGGAAGACCTCCATACAAATATTTTCCACACCGCCGCAGTCTGTCTTCCCCTGTTACACACCGCACGGCCGTGTACCTGTAGAATTTTCGCACTGCCACCCATGGACGCATCGCAACAACTACGGCCACTCCTCCACGTAATACTTATTGTTTCTTTCCACGGCACGGCACCGTCAACGTGCAGTGATCTTTAGTGTCCACCACATTGCATGGAGTCGCCCTGGAATCCTTCTCTTAGAGCAGCTGACTGTTTACGAGTAACTGTCATGACGTTGTGGGTTCAGCGTACAGCGCGTACGCCAATTTCCCGTCCCAGCAGACAGGGGCTTTGTGCCAGATTCAATGCCTTTCAACAACAGACCGCGGTGCGACGGACTGAGAAAATGTGTTACGTCAATGCAGGCTGAGCGGAATTGAACAAACTGAATCCACTACTTTATGACAGTTACTTTTTTTAAATCTCTATCGAAATCTTTTTTTCCCTTTCCTACGCTCATCTTCGGCAAAAATATAAAGAAATGCTCTGCATAGAAAACGCATGCTCAGTGAGAGAGAGAGAGAGAGAGAGAGAGATAGATAGATAGAGAGAGAGAGAAAGAGAGAAAGAGAGAGTGAGAAAGAGAGACAGACAGACAGAGACAGAGAGAGACAGACAGAGACAGAGAGAGAGACAGAAAGAGACATAGAGAATAAGAGAGAAAAAGAGAGAGAGAGAGAGAGAAAGAGAGAGAGAGAGAGAGAGGGAGAGAGAGAAACAGACAGTCACACACACAGAGGCAGACAGACACACACACAGACACAGGCAGATAGATACACACACTAGACACGACAGACAGCACACACCGACACACCGATCACGACAACACGACACACCACACGACAGACAGACAGACAGACAGACAGACAGACCGTGACAGGACAGACAGGACAGGACAGAGCAAGACAGACAGACAGACAGACAGACAGAGCACACAGATTCAAGACAGGACAGACCAAGACATCAATATAACAAATGATCTACACTATGTAAAGACACAATAATAGACACACATATAAGAAAAGACAACATAAAAGATCACATCAATCTGAAAAATACACTTAGACAGACACACAGCAACACTGACTAG
>JAWQFJ010032348.1:17500-20247 GCA_034096865.1 Theodoxus fluviatilis | reverse complement strand
TCTAAAAATGTCGGCTGTGACTCAGTAGCTTTTTTTTCTAGTTTACATCCGGTGAAGCTTCTTCCTACTGTTAATTAATACACGTCTTTTGCTGTTATCTATTTCCTCTACCCCGCCCCCCCCCTCCCTCCCCTGTCCTTCCCCTGTCCTTTCCTTGTCCCCCACATTGTCGTCAAGCCAACACTCTCATATCCTTTTCAACATCCGCTCGAACGAACATCGATTTTCCGTCGAATTGCCTTGATTCCCGGAACAGGTTTTCTTCGTATGTCTCTCCGGCATGAGCGGCCAGAACAGACAAGAAGGGACATGTACATGACAGTTAGATTGCTTTTGAGAAATCGCTCGGCGATACGATTTGCTGAGCTAGTTATGACAATTCAGTCTTCAGTTCTATTTGTATTGATTTCCCAAGTCCCATCTCGATATAAATGTTCACACACACAAATTCTTCGTGTGTTTCATTTTAAATGTTCAGGATATGCCTCTTCTGCAGACTGGAAGAAACCATATGACAGTTTCATGTCGTTAAGTTTTGCGGTTTTCACATGTTCACACTTCTGCGCTCTTCATGTGAGGACATTTTGTGTAAAGAAAACCTCAATGTGTAAACCATTTAAGATCCTTGCTTTCGTAAGGGTTCCACAAGTGCCCGTAATACATGTTATTCCCAATCCTAGTTTCTCATTTTATCAATGCAATTTTTTATCAGCAAACCTGTGCAAATGTTGCATGTAAGGAAGTTTTTTCCCTTTTATTGGTGGTGGCATTGAACGTCACACGTGCGGACGTCTTAGTTACTGGTTTCAAAAAGCGCGCCCTACGAGAAGCTGGTGGACATGACAGGGAGAGGTCTATATTCACATTGTACTGTGGGTTTCTCGTTCCCACCCTCCAGCCTGCCTTCAGTCTCCCGTCTTTTGTGGCCCTGTCTGATGGCACTGATACTGTCATCCTCACATCCGCTACTTCCTCCTCTTCCCGTTTTATCATCCCTGGCACCCAGACAGCTCCCACCCGTATCTCAGTCATCGCCTTGGGTGGTCTTCTTCCTTGTCCCTCTTTCTACCCGTGTGTCCCTGTCATCCCAACACACACACCATCACCCTCCTCTTTGAGCCTTCTCTATGGTCTTGCCTTATTTTCAAAGGGCTGTTCAGCCTCTAACGAACACAGCAGATTTTGCCATGATGGCTATTATGCATCAAAGCAATGTTTCGTTTTTCACTCATGGAATCTTATCTTGCCACAAATAAAACATTTCATAATAGTATTTTAAAAACTGTAAAAAATTGAGACTACCAAATTAACACCAAACATCAACAAAGAATTGACTGTTGGGACTATTTTTCTACAATCCTTTTGGAAACGGTGTAGATAACGACAGTAATGTTTTATTCCAGTGAATGTGTACATAAGTGCTTACTTGATTTCTTGTTCATAGAATTTCAAGTAAATGATGACAAAGGTATGTAACTAGATTCCTTCTCTCCAGCTCTGTACACAAATCGAGTCTCACTACCTTGACATAGTCCCAAGTCTCCTGGTTCTATCCTCGGCTTACTGGGGCCATCCCTGGCTGGCCAGGGGTCAGGCTCTGAAAGCCTGACAACCAGAAGTTCCAACCAATGAGGGGGGGGGGGGGGGGCATAGAACATTCCTGGCATGTGTTGTGTTCTTCGTAGATGGCTCCAACCAAGGACCGTGAGGTTTTGTTACAGCACCTTTCTAACCCTTTATTTCTTTATCTCACAGGAAATGGTTTTTTCCAGTTGTCAAGAATTTTGTGAAAATTCCATCACAAACCAGATGGAGCGACGGAGTTTTAAGGCTTGTCAACCTTTGAAGGCTAAGTAAGGCCATTGATCACAAAAAATCATCAGAGTTGGTTAAAATGAGATCAAGTCAAGGCACGATTTCCTGAGTTATTCGCCTCTTGCGAAACGTGCGGGGAGACGTGTGCGGGAGACGTGTGGGGAGACGTGTGGGGAGGGGAGACGTGTGGGGAGACGTGTGGGGAGGGGCGACGTGTGGGGAGGGGAGACGTGTGGGGCGACGTGTGGGGAGACGTGTGGGGAGACGTGTAGGGAGACGTGTGGGGAGACGTGTAGGGAGACGTGTGGGGAGACGTGTGGGGAGACGTGTGGGGAGACGTGTGGGGAGACGTGTGGGGAGACGTGTAGGGAGACGTGTGGGGAGACGTGTGGGGAGGGGAGACGTGTGGGGAGACGTGTGGGGAGACGTGTGGGGAGACGTGTGGGGAGACGTGTGGGGAGACGTGTGGGGAGACGTGTGGGGAGACGTGTGGGGAGACGTGTGGGGAGACGTGTGGGGAGACGTGTGGGGAGACGTGTGGGGAGACGTGTGGAGAGACGTGTGGGGAGACGTGTGGGGAGTCGTGTGGGGAGACGTGTGGGGAGACGTGTGGGGAGATGTGTGGGGAGACGTGTGGGGAGACGTGTGGGGAGACGTGTGGGGAGACGTGTGGGGAGACGTGTGGGGAGACGTGTGGGGCGACACGTGGGGAGACGCGTGGAGAGACGTGGGGGGAGACGTGTGGGGAGACGTGTGGGGAGACGTGTGGGGAGACGTGTGGGGAGGCGTGTGGGGAGACGTGTGGGGAGACGTGTGGGGAGACGTGTGGGGAGACGTGTGGGGAGACGTGTGGGGAGACGTGTGAGGAGACACGTGGGGAGACGTGTGGGGAGACACGTGGGGAGACGTGTGGGGAGACGTGTGGGGAGACG
>JAWQFJ010032348.1:0-12500 GCA_034096865.1 Theodoxus fluviatilis | reverse complement strand
CGAAGCTAAGACGTGACGAAGCTATGACGTAACGAAGCTAAGACGTGACGAAGCTATGACGTGACGAAGCTAAGACGTGACGAAGCTAAGATGTGACAAAGGTAATATGTGACAAAGCTCAGACGTGACAAAGCTAAGACGTGACGAAGCTAAGATGTGACATAGCTATGACGTGACGAAGCTAAGACGTGACGAAGCTAAGACGTGACAAAGCTAAGATGTGCATGACGAAGCTAAGCTGTGCATGACGAAGCTAAGACGTGACAAAGCTAAGACGTGACGAAGCAAAGATGTGACAAAGCTCAGACGTGACGAAGCTAAGACGAGCATGACGAAGCTAAGACGTGACAAGGTTAAGACGTGATAAAGCTAGACGTGACAGAGCTAAGACGTGACGAAACTAAGACGAGCATGACGAAGCTAAGACGTGACAAAGTTAAGATGTGATAAAGCTAGAAGTGACAGAGCTAAGACGTGACGAAGCTAAGACGTGACAAAGCTAAGACGTGACAAAGCTAAGATGAACTGGGAGTGCAGCAGTGGCAGTGACAAGGGCGTTAGCCTGAGCATCACCAGAAACAGCAGTAGCAGCAACAGCAGCAGTAGCAACAGGTTCCCAATACAGAGACGAAACCTTCCAGGAGATTGACAGTAAAGACACATGCCAAATGATGCTATTGAAAGATGGAGCTTTACGGCCTATCAGCCTTTGAATGCTATGTAAGGTCTTTGATCACAAAAATGGGCGAAACTAGAATAAGAGCAAGTCAAGTCTAGATGTCTTCAGTTATTCCCCCCGTACGAGTTGCGTGAGGAACCGCGGTGAGTTTATTCTGACTCCCAACCCACAGGTGGCACGAGTGCAGAAGAGGCAGGCGAAATGTAAAAGCAGAAGCGTGGCAGAAGCAAGTGCAGCAGCAGCAACAATAGCAACAGTAGCACTAGCAGCAACTGTGGCAGCAGCAGCAGCAAGCAGCAGCAAGCAGCAGCAGCAAGCAGCAGCAGCAGCAGCAAGCAGCAGCAGCAGCAGCAGCAAGCAGCAGAATCAAGAAAGAAGGAAGCAGAGAGGAGTAATCTCAGGGCGCTATGTTAAACCTCGGCTTGGAAGAGGAAGGCGGCGACGGGGGGAGGGAGGGAGGGGTGTTATGATGAGGGAGCTGTTGTCACAAATCCCCATACACGGAGTCAGGCGGTGCGCCATTGGGAATTCAGCAGTCGCCTAAAAGCGTGTCGGGAAGGTCGGGAGTCAAGGGGGAATCAGTGCTCGACCTCCCTGGCTCTGCTCCGTGCTGTCTCCTGCCGTGGTGCACGCCTCCGCACTTGTCCTGGCTTCTCCAGAAGCTGACCACTGCCTCATGCGGCAGTGGCTGTCCGCTCCAGAACGTGATCGAACTAGAAGCAGCTTCTGGCCTTGGCGTAAGTGAACTGTGCCAGCTGAGGACGAGCCCCACCGAACAGTTTCTCCAGTCTCTCGAGTGGAAAGCGCAGACCGACATTGCAGCGGTGTCAAGGGATGACAAAGTCGGTCGACAGCGTGAAGGCAACACGTCACGGTGCGGCCCGTGAGTGTAGCAGAGAGGAGGAGTCCTGAAAGCTGAGCGTGAATAGCGTGGATGTGCATTGAAAAAAGTGCTTCTCTGGAAGTCACTGGATGAAAATAGCTGTGCCATAGCCGAAAGAAGTGGAGCAGAAGAAAATAATTCGCTATCTCCAAATGGACCTTCTGTCGTCCCAGCTGCACTAGAGACTGAGACAAAGGATTAGCTAGGCTCGAGAGCCAAATGAGGGCATGCTATCAAAGCTGACAGCCTCTATTCCCATGACAAGTAGGAAGCTATCTAGCGTCATTTACGTCTTCTCGTTTCGTCCTTCATTTGATTAACCGGCGCTTCCATCCAGAGTGACTGAAGTTAAGTTCTGTAATATAAATTAAATCTAAATATTTCATTTGATATAAAAATAGTCCAAAGACCGTCGCTTCTCTTACGTATAAGCAACAATAAAGCAATCCATCGATTCTTTTCGTTCAAGGATTGTTTTAACGTTATGAATGTTTTGTATCAATCGATATTTCATTTGCTAGGCAGCGACGCTCTTGAAGCAGAAAAAGTCAGGATTTGCTCAGAAGCAATTATTTCAGTCTGTACGGCAGGCTGCTGTCACAGTGTGGTCGTCCATGCCGCCTTGCTGCCTCCACAGTGTGCCCGTAGCTTGACGGACGCGTACATCGGGTCTGTTCGTGAGGCGGGTGCAAGGCGAAGCGCTGCTGCCTCCACAGTGTGACCGTAGCTTGACGGACGCGTACATCGGGTCTGTTCGTGAGGCGGGTGCAAGGCGAAGCGTTGCTGCCTCCACAGTGTGACCGTAGCTTGACGGACGCGTACATCGGGTCTGTTCGTGAGGCGGGTGCAAGGCGAAGCGCTGCTGCCTCCACAGTGTGACCGTAGCTTGACGGACGCGTACATCGGGTCTGTTCGTGAGGCGGGTGCAAGGCGAAGCGCTGCTGCCTCCACAGTGTGACCGTAGCTTGACGGACGCGTACATCGGGTCTGTTCGTGAGGCGGGTGCAAGGCGAAGCGCTGCTGCCTCCACAGTGTGACCGTAGCTTGACGGACGCGTACATCGGGTCTGATCGTGAGGCGGGTGCAAGGTGAAGCGCTGCTGCCGAGGAGGAAGGAGGAGGCCAGCCAGTGCGACAGACATGCTCTAGGCAGCCTCTGTCAGGAGCAAAGCATCGCTAAGCAAGGAGACGGCGGGAGGTGCAAATGGCGACCGTGGCAAGCTGACAGGGATTAGGTCATACGCTCAAGTCGCTGTGCTGTTGTATTGTTTCCCTTGTTGCCCAAAACCCGGATGATTCGGGACAACAAAATTTTCTGTCAAGAGGGTAGTGGATCAGCAAGGGCAGAGAACTGTGAGGAAGAATGGGAGTTTTATGACAAGTGTTTAAGAGAGATGCATGTTGTTTATGACACTTTCAACAGCTACGGGTCTGGAAGACATCCGTGCGTCTTCGTGTGTCTGCCATGAATGTTTGAATTAAGTGCGTATGTGGCACTATGAACCTTCAAGAAAATCAGCGTCGCAGCTGTTTGACCAATCCGAGCATGAACCTGAGAAGGTGTGTGACTGCTTCCGCCTGGAGTGGTTGGTGGAAGTACGGAAGGGAAACACTGCTTCCAGCATCCCCACCACGGTCTTTTGAGTTACGGAAGGGAGCACACGGTTGCTGACCTGTACACAAGCTGTGGACCAGTGGCAGCAAATCTTTTCTTGTGTGGTTCTGGTTTTGGATCTGCCACGTCAAAGTCCTCGATGGTCTGATTTTAACTTGGCATTCATGTTTGAGACGCTTTCAATATTCTAATGGGCATAAACACCACACTTTACAGATGACAGAAGCTAAATGCTTCATAGCTGAAAGAATATTTCAGAGTTCCATTTCCGCGCCGCTAAATGAAAACAAAAACCTTTCGTCAGAACGTGATAAGGATTTCACGCATTTGATCGGAAATGCGCCGACCAGGGTAATTGTAAAAAAAGACACATTTCGATTTTAAAATCATAAAGTCATTCAGTTTTTATAACAAATCTAGACAGAACAGCGTATTAGTAGCAAAAAAAACTCAGAATATAATGATGTCAAAATAAACAAATATGACTTTTCAACGACAAACTTATGCTTAAGGACTAATTCTGGTGAAAGCAGCATATTTACAGTACACGATTTCCGTGTAAGGCTGCACAGAAAACAAGACTTTGTCTAGCCCCCTGAAGACATATGGGCAGTTGCTTGAAATTCGTCCAGAGACTTTAGCCTGGCTGGTTATGCAAGGTGACATTATGCTAATACTAAAAGCGCGGAACAGCAAACTCCACATTCAGCGTGGCTGAGACTAGTGAATATAGTCTCAGCAACAGGTTGGTCACGTGATAGCCTAAATTCTTCCATAACATGCATACCACCGTTCTGAACAGCCACGCTGAATGCCATATCACATCGTGAGTGTATTCCTCCGCTTGTTGTGATACACTCCATACTGGCAGCCATTTTTCGGTCAGTTCATTTTCTAAACATCGATTTCCCATGAATGTAAAACTTGTATGCGGTAAAATTCGAATCACAAGAGTGTAATATTGTGAACTCTACTAATTATAAGGACTTTGAATACAACAGCAATATTTATACTTCATTGAGCGAGTTCGGAGGGTCAGAGTCGATCTCTGGTTGTGAATTCTTGTCAGCAAACCGTTAGATGACAACTAAAGACGCTTCAGCGTTTGTGTGAACAGTGATTACACGTACCTTGTCAGCAAACCGTCAGATGTCAATTCAACACTGTCTAGTCTCGCTGGATAAGCAGTGAATCAGAAAATGGCTTTAACTTCAGCTCCAAAGAAAAGAAAAAGAACAGAAATGACACCCAAAGACAAAGTGGACTTGCTTGATCGCTACCGAGAGCTAAATTCTAAAAGTTTGAGGGAGAGTGCTGACATTTTGGGTGTGTCGGCATCATTTCTGTGCCAGACACTGAAAAAAGAAGATGAACTTAGGGCTGATATCGCAGAGGGCTCCAGTCAAGGCCAAAGGAAGCGTCGGCGCTGCGGGAAGGATAAAGAGACAGAAGATGGCTTAAAGCGGTGGTTCGACTCTATCCAAGCACGCAACACACCTGTAAACGGCCCAATCCTGTGTCAGAAGGCGGAACAGATTGCTTCCCAGCTTGGTCGCTCCGAATTCAAAGCTACAAATGGGTGGTTTAACAGGTGGAAGAAACGCAACGGCTTGGTGAAGCGGGAAGTGCCGGTTAATATAAACGCCGCTTATTAAAAACACTTTTGTTCGGTCCCAATGTGTTTTTAATAAGCGGCGACTACTGTATATACACAATCGCACGTGCTCAAGGCAGCTTGCAACCTTATAGACACGTTCGCGCTAAAAGTAGTTCTCAAATGATTTCCTAAAAATCTCATAGATTAGTTTTATTAGAACACCAAATTTGTGTTTATCTATCGGGATAAATAATTGGAGTGAAATAGAATCGCCTCTTTTTACTCTCAATGGTCTTCTGATCATGTTGAATTTTGATTGGTAGAATCATTGGAATGTGGATTCGAAGTCACGTGACCAACCTGTGTCAGAGATAGTATCTCTGTGTTCAGAATGCAAACTCCATTGCAAGAAATGGTCTCCAAGGGTGACGGCATTCGAGAAGAAGAAGAAGAATACTAAAACCTCTTTCTTGATCGTAGCGCCTCTTCGAAACTACGTGATTGCAGCGAATACTTGCAGACGAATTTCATCCGGACAAAACACAAAATACAAACATTATTTTTTAAAACCCACAGTAGTATCGACCTCACCTGTAGTCGATACAACGAGCACAGAAGTCATACATGGTGTTTCGAAAACTCGTGTCTACGACAACCCTAGCGACAGCCAGCCAGAGTTTTTTCCCCCATGGCGGTGTCATCTCCTTTGACACGTTTATGAACTCATTCTTTATTCTCTCTCTTCCTCGTGTTCCCATCCCTCAGCCCGCCCTCGATACAGTCCGAATTATAGATGAAGCAATCTCGCTACACGCTGAAGGCGACGCCGGTGGAGTTGGCATGTGTCAGTTGACGAATATAGATGAATGTCGAGGAGCGAAAGATGAAGGCAGGGGATTAACGTGGAATAAAAAGCTCACCGACAGAAAAGTATTTTGCTCCTGGCTCTCCCAGCTTCTGCATGCGGGTCTCTTTCCCCAGCTTCCCGGGGATTACCTCTGACGGAAAAGGTGTCGCGGAGACAGGCCCGTGATCGCTCGACCAGCACCGAGAAACAAGGGAGGACAGCACGGGGTTCCTGGGAACACCTGTGACCCACTGGCGCTACTCGGGGGTCACACATCCCTCGCACAGGTGCACGCTGGATTATTTTATATCTAGGAAAGCACGAGGGGTGTGGGGTGGGATGGGAAGGGGTGGAGATGGGGATGGGGTGGGGGTGGAGGAAAGATTAGGGTGGGGATGGAAATGGGGGTGGGGTGGGGATGGAGATGAGGGTGGAGTGGGGGTGGAGATGGGGGTGGGGTGGGATGGAGGATGCACAGGGAGAGAGGTGTATCGTTGTCAGGGATTTAGCATACGGACCTGGGCGGCATGCTGAAGTAGTCTTACATGTTCTCTCTGGAAGCATCTTGCAGAACGTGAATGCGGACCTCAGGGTTCGCGGCAAAGATGCAGTGTCTCGATGTTGTTGTCTTACAGAGACGGTCGAGTGCCTTCAACCGGTTTTCCATCGCTAGGCCCTCTTTGTCAGGATGTGTACAGTGCAGTCCTACAGGGAAAACTGAGGAGTAAGATGGGCTTTGTGCGCAAACGGAATTAACGGTCAGGTGAATCATCGATGACGTCGCAGTCTAACATGGCGTGAAGGCGTCAGGCGGCGATAGCACGCTGGAGGAGTTTTCCTCAGGCGCTGTTTCGTAGCGGGAGATGTACCTCCACTGTGGCTATCGTGCGGCGTGAAAAGTCCTTGCAGGTAAAATGTTTGAAGATAACTTTTCGTACGCCCACCATCTAAAAGGACCGTGTTCAGGAGAGCGGTAATATCTAAGGTCCATCAAATTTTAAATATCTCTATCCCCCATCTCCTTTTTAATCATATCCCCCCTCCTCCGCCCCCCCCCCCCCCCCTCCAATAAAAAGAAGAAGAAAAGAAACCCAAACCAACAGCATTACATGAAGAGAATCTTACAGGATTTTCTTTCAGGAGAATTCAATTTAAAAACTTAGATCCAGGATGTATTTGCGCTATCTTTAGATGTGGATGGATGGGTAGGATGTGGATGGATGGGTAGGATGTGGATGGATGGGTAGGATGTGGATGGATGGGTAGGATGTGGATGGATGGGTAGGATGTGGATGGATGGGTAGGATGTGGATGGATGGGTAGGATGTGGATGGATGGGTAGGATGTGGATGGATGGGTAGGATGTGGATGGATGGGTAGGATGTGGATGGATGGGTAGGATGTGGATGGATGGGTAGGATGTGGATGGATGGGTAGGATGTGGATGGATGGGTAGGATGTGGATGGATGGGTAGGATGTGGATGGATGGGTAGGATGTGGATGGATGGGTAGGATGTGGATGGATGGGTAGGATGTGGATGGATGGGTAGGATGTGGATGGATGGGTAGGATGTGGATGGATGGGTAGGATGTGGATGGATGGGTAGGATGTGGATGGATGGGTAGGATGTGGATGGATGGGTAGGATGTGGATGGATGGGTAGGATGTGGATGGATGGGTAGGATGTGGATGGATGGGTAGGATGTGGATGGATGGGTAGGATGTGGATGGATGGGTAGGATGTGGATGGATGGGTAGGATGTGGATGGATGGGTAGGATGTGGATGGATGGGTAGGATGTGGATGGATGGGTAGGATGTGGATGGATGGGTAGGATGTGGATGGATGGGTAGGATGTGGATGGATGGGTAGGATGTGGATGGATGGGTAGGATGTGGATGGATGGGTAGGATGTGGATGGATGGGTAGGATGTGGATGGATGGGTAGGATGTGGATGGATGGGTAGGATGTGGATGGATGGGTAGGATGTGGATGGATGGGTAGGATGTGGATGGATGGGTAGGATGTGGATGGATGGGTAGGATGTGGATGGATGGGTAGGATGTGGATGGATGGGTAGGATGTGGATGGATGGGTAGGATGTGGATGGATGGGTAGGATGTGGATGGATGGGTAGGATGTGGATGGATGGGTAGGATGTGGATGGATGGGTAGGATGTGGATGGATGGGTAGGATGTGGATGGATGGGTAGGATGTGGATGGATGGGTAGGATGTGGATGGATGGGTAGGATGTGGATGGATGGGTAGGATGTGGATGGATGGGTAGGATGTGGATGGATGGGTAGGATGTGGATGGATGGGTAGGATGTGGATGGATGGGTAGGATGTGGATGGATGGGTAGGATGTGGATGGATGGGTAGGATGTGGATGGATGGGTAGGATGTGGATGGATGGGTAGGATGTGGATGGATGGGTAGGATGTGGATGGATGGGTAGGATGTGGATGGATGGGTAGGATGTGGATGGATGGGTAGGATGTGGATGGATGGGTAGGATGTGGATGGATGGGTAGGATGTGGATGGATGGGTAGGATGTGGATGGATGGGTAGGATGTGGATGGATGGGTAGGATGGCAGTGAGAGAAAGGGAAAACGGCATTGGTTTCATACAGCGACTGATTCCCTACGTCAGGAACTCAAACATCTTTACACTGGATCCCCTTGTCTTTGGCCCACTCATATCCTTGCAGGGCACCTGACGTCACACACAGTGACAGACAGGAATGCATGCAGTCAGGTACAGAGCAGCACAGTCTTTTCTCCCGCGGAAGCCTTCCAACCTGATGCTGGTTGACAACAATCGGGGTTAATCGCAACACAGTGTGCCACCACTGGCCTCACAGGTGGGGCACCTTTGCTCCTGGATGTAGAGAGGAGTCGTGGTGGCGGTGTTGGCATCACAAGAAAGCGGAAATGTTAGTGGCGGCAGTAGAGTTATGTGAGGATGAGTAGAAAAGGACGGTGCTGGTTGGGGAAACCCGATAGTTGGAAGTCGTGAAGGACACCTTGCAACAACCAATTAAAAAGATAAACCATGTCTAATCACGCATATAAATAAATATTACTCCCTTCCCCCACCACCCTTGATCTCTACCCCCTCACCTCCTCCTTACCTGTTTGAGATGTCATTACCAGATTCACAACCATACTGCTAGTGTTGGGTTTGTCTCCAGCCTTGAGGATAATGACTTTGAAGGGAGCGACAGGGCCTTGGATGGGAGGGGGAAAAGGGGGAAGGGGGAGCGGGGTGGGGGATGGGAGAGAGAAGTGGGGAGGGGGTCTCCACGCAGGTGGCGGAGACTGCCTGGAGGAAGGAACGAAGTGCAGGGTGGTCCGGACGTCAGGTGTGGTAATGATGGATATGAAGATGAAGATGAAGATGAGGATGAAGTCACGTTAGAAATTGTCGGCGGGTAGACCTGCAGGGAAGAACTGTGGGATTCACACTTGACGCACACTGGGGTGTTTCGTCACGCCCTGTGTGACGACAGTGAAACGAAGGACTCAAGAATGCCGAATCCAAGTAGGTGTCGCTGTAGATGTAGTCCTCACTCATCTCCACACAGCAGTGGACAGGCGGGGAGTGGGAGATTGAAGGCAGGCAGGTGTGTCTCTCCTGCTCATGTACCTCCTCTTCCTAACCCTGCTTCTGTTCTTCCTGATTCTCCTCCTCCTTCTGTTCTTCCTGCTTCTCCTGTTTCTCCTCCTGCTTCTGTTCTTCCTGCTTCTCCTCCTCCTTATATTCTTCCTACTTCTCCTCCTGCATCTGTTCTTCCGGCTTCTCCTACTTCTGTTCTTCCTACTTCTCCTACTTCTCCTCCTGCTTCTGTTCTTCCAATATCTCCTCCTGCTTCTGTTCTTCCTGCTTCTCCTCCTCCTTCTGCTCTTCCTTTTTCTTCTACTTCTCCTCCTGCTTCTGTTCTTCCTGCTTCTCCTGCTTCTCCTGCTTCTGTTCTTCCTACTTCTCCTCCTTCTGTTCTTCCTTTTTCTTCTACTTCTCCTCCTGCTTCTGGTTTTCCTGCTTCTCATGTTTCTCTTCCTGCTTCTGTTCTTCCCACTTCTCCTCCTCCTTCTGTTCTTCCTGCTTCTCCTACTTCTCCTCCTGCTTCTGTTCTTCCTGCTTCTCCTACTTCTCCTCATGCTTCTGTTCTTCCTGCTTCTCCTCCTTCTTCTGTTTTTCCTGCTTCTCCTACTTCTCCTCGTGCTGCTGTTCTTCCTGCTTCTCCTACTTCTACTCGTGCTTCTGTTCTTCCTGCTTCTCCTACTTCTACTCGTGCTACTGTTCTTCCTGCTTCTCCTCCTCCTTCTGTTCTTCCTGCTTCCCCTACTTCTCCACCTGCTTCTGTTCTTCTTGCTTCTCCATCAGTTTTTCCTACTTCTACTCGTGCTTCTGTTCTTCCTGCTTCTCCTCCTCCTTCTGTTCTTCCTGCTTTTCCTACTTCTTCATCTTCTTCTGTTCATCTTGCTTCTCCTTCGTCAGTTATTCCTACCTCTCTTCGTGCTTCTGTTCTTCCTATATCTCCTCCTGCTTCTGTTCTTCCTATATCTCCTCGTGCTTCTGTTCTTCCTATATCTCCTCGTGCTTCTGTTCTTCCTATATCTCCTCGTGCTTCTGTTCTTCCTATATCTTCTCGTGCTTCTGTTCTTCCTATATCTCCTCGTGCTTCTGTTCTTCCTGCTTTTCCTACTTCTCCACCTGTTTCTGTTCTTCTTGCTTCTCCTTCTTCAGTTATTCCTACTTCTCCTACTTCTCCTCCTGCTTCTGTTCTTCCTATATCTCCTCTTGCTTCCGTTCTTCCTACTTCTCCTGCTTCTGTTCTTCCTACTTCTCCACGTGCTTCTGTTCTTTCTATATCTCCTCCTGCTTCTGTCCTCCCTACTTCTCCACGTGCTTCTGTTCTTCCTTTATCTCCTCCTGCTTCTGTTCTTCTTGCTTCTCCTGTTTCCGGGTAGGACCACCAGAAGAGCAGGAGCTGTAATTGAAGCAGGAGCAGAAGAAAAGTGAAGAAGAATGGAAAAGGAGATGACTTCAAAAGTAGGAGGACCACCACCACTATCATCACCACCACTATCACCACCACCACTGTCATCCCCACCACTGTCACCACCACCACTATCACTACCACCACTGTCACCTCACCGGTACCCACTGACAGCACGCACCCCTGACACCACCACCACTGAACGCCACCACCACTGTGTCAAACACGCCACCACATATCACCTCCTACCGGGACTGTCCATCCCGCCCCAGCTGTCACCCAACCACCGCTAATCAGTACCACTACACTGTCACCACGACCTGAGACACCAACTCACCACTGGGGACACCTACCACTACCTGCACCTACCACTGCTGTCACCAGGGACCACTGACTGTCACCTACCTCCACTGCCATCACCTCCACAACCTGTCACCTAAGTACCCTCACCACTGTCACCATCACCGCTGTCACCAACACCACTGGTCACCTTTTACCACCACTGTCACCAGGCCATCCATGGGAACACCACCACCACTGACACCAACCACTACTGACACTCCCACACTGACACCACCACTAACTGTCACCACAATCCACTGTCACCCATCCCCGTCTGTCAGACCATTTGAACACCAAGCTGTTCACCACCACCACTGTCACCACCACCACTGTCGACCAACCGACCATCTGTCACCGGGACCACCCATGTCAACCTATACCACCACTGTCACCACCACCTACTGTCACCACCCCCACTGTCCAGCCTAACGCGCCACTGTCACGACACACTCACTGTCAGCCAACCGTTTTGTGCCACTTACCAAGATATGAGTCCTGTCACCACGCTACCAACGGTCACACCACCACCACTAGTCCCCACCACCACTGCAGAGTTTAATGAAAGCATAAAGTAACGACCGACATCTGAGACCACTACTGGTCACCACAATCCACTGCCCTCTGACACCACACTGTCACCACCGGGGTACCACTGTCACCATCACCCGCTGTCACTCACCACCACTGTCTACCACCGACCACTGTCAACCACCACCACTGTCACCGGTACCTAACACACTGTCACGTCACACGCCTACTTGGTTCACCGACCGCACCACTATCACTAACAACCGGCTGTCCATGTACCACCACTGTACATCACCACAATGTTCAACTCGAACCGACTTCTTTCATACCACACCAGCTGTCAACCACCAGCCACTGTCATCCACCTCCCCGAGTTAACTTTCGACCATAACCACTTCTTTCACACCCCCACCACTGTCACCTGACCACCACTGTCGACCCGACCACCCACTGTCATCACCTACCACTGTCACCTTTCACCACTTCTTTCACCACACCACTGTCACCAACCGACCACTGTCATCACCACCACTGTCACAACACCACTAGTCGACCATTAACCACCACCTGTCACACACCCACCCCTGTCACCGCGCCACCAGTCACCTGAAACCATGTCACCGACCTACCTTCCACTACACATTAACAACCCAAATGTCACACCACCACGTCATCACCCAACGGATGTCACCACCACTTCTTTCCCACCACACTGTCACCAATATCACCCGAATGTCCCCACCACCAGGACCAACTGTCACCGTTGAACCACCACTGTCATCAACCATACCACTGCCACCACCACTTCTTTCACCTACCACCACTTTCACCGACCACACTGTCACCACCACTGCACTGGTACCAGTACACTTATTTCCCAACACCACACATGTCGGACCACCACTTCCTTTCCCCACCACCACTGCACCACCACCTACTGTCCATCACCACCACTGTCCACCGATAACGCACTTCTTGTCACCCCCACCACTGTCCACCAC
>JAWQFJ010032347.1:25000-30685 GCA_034096865.1 Theodoxus fluviatilis | reverse complement strand
GAGAAAGGGAAAACGGCATTGGTTTCATACAGCGACTGATTCCCTACGTCAGGAACTCAAACATCTTTACACTGGATCCCTTGTCTTTGGCCCACTCATATCCTTGCAGGGCACCTGACGTCACACACAGTGACAGACAGGAATGCATGCAGTCAGGTACAGAGCAGCACAGTCTTTTCTCCCGCGGAAGCCTTCCAACCTGATGCTGGTTGACAACAATCGGGGTTAATCGCAACACAGTGTGCCACCACTGGCCTCACAGGTGGGGCACCTTTGCTCCTGGATGTAGAGAGGAGTCGTGGTGGCGGTGTTGGCATCACAAGAAAGCGGAAATGTTAGTGGCGGCAGTAGAGTTATGTGAGGATGAGTAGAAAAGGACGGTGCTGGTTGGGGAAACCCGATAGTTGAAGTCGTGAAGGACACCTTGCAACAACCAATTAAAAAGATACACCATGTCTAATCACGCATATAAATAAATATTACTCCCTTCCCCCACCACCCTTGATCTCTACCCCCTCACCTCCTCCTTACCTGTTTGAGATGTCATTACCAGATTCACAACCATACTGCTAGTGTTGGGTTTGTCTCCAGCCTTGGGATAATGACTTTGAAGGGAGCGACAGGCCTTGGATGGGAGGGGGAAAAGGGGGAAGGGGGAGCGGGGTGGGGGATGGGAGAGAGAAGTGGGGAGGGGGTCTCCACGCAGGTGGCGGAGACTGCCTGGAGGAAGGAACGAAGTGCAGGGTGGTCCGGACGTCAGGTGTGGTAATGATGGATATGAAGATGAAGATGAAGATGAGGATGAAGTCACGTTAGAAATTGTCGGCGGGTAGACCTGCAGGGAAGAACTGTGGGATTCACACTTGACGCACACTGGGGTGTTTCGTCACGCCCTGTGTGACGACAGTGAAACGAAGGACTCAAGAATGCCGAATCCAAGTAGGTGTCGCTGTAGATGTAGTCCTCACTCATCTCCACACAGCAGTGGACAGGCGGGGAGTGGGAGATTGAAGGCAGGCAGGTGTGTCTCTCCTGCTCATGTACCTCCTCTTCCTAACCCTGCTTCTGTTCTTCCTGATTCTCCTCCTCCTTCTGTTCTTCCTGCTTCTCCTGTTTCTTCTCCTGCTTCTGTTCTTCCTGCTTCTTCTCCTCCTTATGTTCTTCCTACTTCTCCTCCTGCATCTGTTCTTCCTGCTTCTCCTACTTCTGTTCTTCCTACTTCTCCTACTTCTCCTCCTGCTTCTGTTCTTCCAATATCTCCTCCTGCTTCTGTTCTTCCTGCTTCTCCTCCTCCTTCTGCTCTTCCTTTTTCTTCTACTTCTTCTCCTGCTTCTGTTCTTCCTGCTCTGCTTTCCTGCTTCTGTTCTTCCTACTTCTCCTCCTTCTGTTCTTCCTTTTTCTTCTACTTCTCCTCCTGCTTCTGGTTTTCCTGCTTCTCATGTTTCTCTTCCTGCTTCTGTTCTTCCCACTTCTCCTCCTCCTTCTGTTCTTCCTGCTTCTCCTACTTCTCCTCCTGCTTCTGTTCTTCCTGCTTCTCCTACTTCTCCTCATGCTTCTGTTCTTCCTGCTTCTCCTCCTTCTTCTGTTTTTCCTGCTTCTCCTACTTCTCCTCGTGCTGCTGTTCTTCCTGCTTCTCCTACTTCTCATCGTGCTGCTGTTCTTCCTGCTTCTCCTACTTCTACTCGTGCTTCTGTTCTTCCTGCTTCTCCTCCTCCTTCTGTTCTTCCTGCTTCTCCTACTTCTCCACCTGCTTCTGTTCTTCTTGCTTCTCCTTCAGTTTTTCCTACTTCTACTCGTGCTTCTGTTCTTCCTGCTTCTCCTCCTCCTTCTGTTCTTCCTGCTTTTCCTACTTCTTCATCTTCTTCTGTTCATCTTGCTTCTCCTTCGTCAGTTATTCCTACCTCTCCTCGCTGCTTCTGTTCTTCCTATATCTCCTCGTGCTTCTGTTCTTCCTATATCTCCTCGTGCTTCTGTTCTTCCTATATCTCCTCGTGCTTCTGTTCTTCCTATATCTTCTCGTGCTTCTGTTCTTCCTATATCTCCTCGTGCTTCTGTTCTTCCTGCTTTTCCTACTTCTCCACCTGTATATGTTCTTCTTGCTTCTCCTTCTTCAGTTATTCCTACTTCTCCTACTTCTCCTCCTGCTTCTGTTCTTCCTATATCTCCTCTTGCTTCCGTTCTTCCTACTTCTCCTGCTTCTGTTCTTCCTACTTCTCCACGTGCTTCTGTTCTTTCTATATCTCCTCCTGCTTCTGTCCTCCCTACTTCTCCACGTGCTTCTGTTCTTCCTTTATCTCCTCCTGCTTCTGTTCTTCTTGCTTCTCCTGTTTCCGGGTAGGACCACCAGAAGAGCAGGAGCTGTAATTGAAGCAGGAGCAGAAGAAAAGTGAAGAAGAATGGAAAAGGAGATGACTTCAAAAGTAGGAGGACCACCACCACTATCATCACCACCACTATCACCACCACCACTGTCATCCCCACCACTGTCACCACCACCACTATCACTACCACCACTGTCACCACCACCACTGACATCACCACCACTGACACCACCACCACTGACACCACCACCACCACCACTGTCACCACCACCACTGACACCACCACCACTATCACCACCACCACCACCACCACTGTCACCACCACCACTGACACCACCACCACTGACACCACCACCACTGACACCACCACCACTGTCACCACCACTACTGTCACCACATCCACTGCCATCACCACAACTGTCACCACCACCACTGTCACCACCACCACTGTCACCACCACCACTGTCACCACCACCACTGTCACCACCACCACTGACACCACCACCACTGACACCACCACCACTGACACCACCACCACTGACACCACCACCACTGTCACCACATCCACTGTCACCATCACCACTGTCACCACCACCACTGTCACCACCACCACTGTCACCACCACCACTGTCACCACCACCACTGTCACCACCACCACTGTCACCACCACCACTGTCACCACCACCACTGTCACCACCACCACTGTCACCAACACCACTGTCACCACCACCACTGTCACCACCACCACTGTCACCACCACCACTGTCACCACCACCACTGTCACCACCACCACTGTCACCACCACTACTGTCACCACATCCACTGCCATCACCACAACTGTCACCACCACCACTGTCACCATCACCGCTGTCACCAACACCACTGTCACCACCACCACTGTCACCACCACCACTGTCACCACCACCACTGTCACCACCACCACTGTCACCACCACCACTGTCACACCACCACTGTCACCACCACCACTGTCACACCACCACTGTCACACCACCACTACTACACCACTGTCACCACCACCACTGTCACCACCACCACTGTCACCACCACCACTGTCACCACCACCACTGTCACCACCACCACTGTCACCACCACCACTGTCATCACCACCACTGTCACCACCACCACTGTCACCACCACCACTGTCACCACCACCACTGTCATCACCACCACTGTCACCAACACCACTGTCACCACCACCACTGTCACCACCACCACTGTCACCACCACCACTGTCACCACCACCACTGTCACCACCACCACTATCACTACCACCACTGTCACCACCACCACTGTCATCACCACCACTGTCACCACCACTTCTTTCACCACCACCACTGTCACCACCACCACTGTCACCACCACCACTGTCACCCGTCACCACTGTCATCACCACCACTGTCACCACCACTACTGTCACCACCACCACTGTCACCACCACCACTGTCACCACCACCACTGTCACCACCACTGCTTCCACCAACACCACTGTCACCACCACTGCTTCCACCACCACCAATGTCACCACCACCACTGTCATCGCCACCACTGCCACCACCACTGCACCACCACTGTCACCACCACCACTGTCATCACCACCACTGTCACCACCACTTTTTCACCACCACCACTGTCATCACCACCACTGTTACTGTCATCACCACCACTGTCATTGTCATCACCACCACCGTCACTGTCACCACCGCCGCTACCACTACCACCACTGCCATTTCCCACCACTGTCATCACCACCACTGTCACCACCACCTGTCACCACCACCACTGTCATCACCACCACTGTCATCACCACCACTGTCACCACCACCACTGTCATCACCACCACTGACACCACAACCACTGACACCACACCACTGTCACCACCACCACTGTCACACCACCACTACTACACCACTGTCACCACCACTGTCACACCACCACTACTACACCACTGTCACCACCACCACTGTCACCCACACTGTCACCACCCACTGTCACCACCACCACTGACACCACACCACTGTCACCACCACTGTCACCACCACCACCACCACTGTCACCACCACCACTGTCACCACCCTCACTGTCACCACCACCACTGTCACCATCACCGCTGTCACCAACACCACTGTCACCACCACCACTGTCACCACCACCACTGTCACCACCACCACTGTCATCAACACCACCATCACCACCACTGACACCCCCACTTCTTTCACCACCACTACTGTCACCGCATTCACTGTTATCACCTCCACTGACACCACCACCACTGACACCATCACCGCTGTCACCAACACCACTGACACAACCACCACTGTCATCACCACCACCATCACCACCACCACTGACACCACCACCACTGTCATCACCACCACCATAACCACCACTGTCACCACCACTGTCACCACCACCATTGTCACCACCACAACTGTCACCACCACCATTGACACCACCACCACTGTCATCACCACCACCACTGTCACCACCACCACTGTCACCACCATCACTGTCACCACCACCACTGTCACCACAACCACTGACACCATCACCACTGACACCATTACCACTGTAACCACCACCACTGTGACACCACCACTGACACCACCACCACTGTCACCACCACTACTGTCACCACCACCACCACCACTGTCACCACCACTACTGTCATCACCACAACCACCACCAAAACCACCACTGTCACCACCACTACTGTCACCACCACCACCACCACTGTCACCACCACCACTGTCATCACCACCACTGTCACCACCACCTCTGTCATCACCACCACTGTCACCACCACTACTGTCACCACCACCACCACTGTCATCACCACCACTGTCACCACCACTACTGTCACCACCACCACTGTCATCACCACCACTGTCACCACCACTACTGTCACCACCACCACCAACACTGTCATCACCACCACTGTCACCACCACCACTGTTACCACCACCACTGTCACCACCACCACCACCACAACCACCACCAAAACCACCCCCACCATCACCACCACCGCTGTCACCACAACGGCTGTCACCACCACTACTGTCACCACCACCACTATCATCACCACCACTGTCATCACCACCACTATCACCACCACCACTGACACCACCACCACTGTCATCACCACCACCGTAACCACCACTGTCACCACTACTGTCACCACCACCACTGTCACCACCACCACTGTCACCACCACCACTGTCACCACCACCACTGTCACCATCACCTCTGTCACCACCACCACCACCACAACCACCACCAAAACCACCACCACCATCACCACCACCGCTGTCACCACCACGGCTGTCACCACCACTACTGTCACCAC
>JAWQFJ010032347.1:7500-17500 GCA_034096865.1 Theodoxus fluviatilis | reverse complement strand
CTTTCACCCTCTGTCCTACGGTGGCTCGCGGTGTCGACCGGGGTTCGAGTTACAGTTCCTGCGTCTCCGATGTCAAAGAAGGTTTTTTGGCGACGTCAGGTAGGAAAACGGATTGAAAACATTGGGGATGAAAAATCGGATTACTTTGTTCACGGCGAAAGAATCGTGTGCGCTTTTTGCGCCTCGACGTCGCTGAATGACCGCAATGACGTCCAGTTCTTGTCCTCTAAGCGGATTTGAGTTTTTGTCTGCTGATCGCGAATGTGAGAAATGAGGAAAAGACTTCCTGGCAGGTCGTACCACCCGGCGTCTACAGCGGACGTCATGGATTTCAACGTCAGTGGAAGAAAATCACACACAAAAAACTTCCATCTTTTATCATACATCAGTCCCTCGACTGCAACGTCCAGCTATGGACTTCCAGCAACGGTAGCGAAAAGCCACAGAAAAGAACTCCCACGAAAGAAAGACACTACTATTCAAGCCAGTCAGCTCAAAACCGCAGTGAACTAAGCGTGCGTCCATTATTATGAACTATTTTTCCTCCTTTGTGGCGATGGAGTAGTTGGTCTGTCAGCCTTACTACCCATCACCGATCATTGTCAAAGCCTTCCTCCAGCAATGAAGACCATTACCCTTTAGGACGCAAAAACAGGATTTTTTCTCCGCTCAAAATCTTCTCAGTCGGACATCGTAAGCGCTTTTGGTTCCAGATTTTGCAGATGAGTTCCGAGAGTTTTTGTTGTTGAAAATAATGGCCATACGAGGTGACCAGTAATTACTGCGATTCTCGTAAGATAAAGTCGTCTTGAATTGATCAAATGATATTGCTTTTGTAAGGAGCGTACTTGCAACAAAATGGACGGATTCTACTGCAGGTGTAAAGAAATTATTAGTTTGATTTAAATGTTACTTTTTAAAGCCTACTACAAAACTCAAATACTTTTGAACATTCATGTGAAAATGATTCGGTTTTAGATCATGGAAAAATAAAGAATTTTTGCATGTCAACTTTATCCATACACCTCATTTTCTCTCTCTCTCTCTCTCTCTCTCTCTCTCTCTCTCTCTCTCTCTCTCTCTCTCTCTCTCTCTCTCTCTCTCTCTCTCTCTCTCTCTCTCTCTCTCTCTCTCTCTCTCTCTCATATCACGCCTTTAAGAGACGCCGGGAGGCTATGTCAACGGAATTCTTCCCTGCCAAAGATGCTTGATATTTTGTATTTTGTCAGTTGTGACAGGCCGAGGCCTAACAATAAACTGTTCGTTCGTTCGTGTCTCTCTCTCTCTCTCTCTCTCTCTCTCTCTCTCTCTCTCTCTCTCTCTCTCTCAACAACAGCAGCAGCAGCAGCAACAACAAGAGAAAGATTGGAACAACCACTACAATTCAACAACAACAACAACAACAACAATAGCGAAAACAACCACTTCCTCCGGCACGGCAAAGCCTGAGTATCTGGTTCTGTAACTGGAAACATTCATCAACAGCACGTATACAAAATTGTTGGAGAAGGGGTTTTAATTAAAACGTTCGACAAGAAAGGACGAAGACTGTTGATGGTAAGTGAATACAGCAATAACTCTTGAAACACTTTATTTTTCTTCAAAACATAAATCGCGGGCTAACTGCAAATAATGAAATACATACATCTCCCCAACTGCGCCGCGCATACACACACACACACATAACAATGACATACATAATGCTTCCGTCTTCAAGTGCATGCACGCATGCACGCACGCACGCACGCACACACACATACAAACATAATCACATACACAATGCATTCATCTTCAAGTGCATGCACGCATGCGCGCGCACACACACACGCACACACACACACACACACACACGCACGCACACACACACGAACACACACACACAGGTACACACACGCGCACACATAAGCGTGTATGCACGCAGGAACGCACACAGGAACACATCCACTGGCAAAATCATTGAGGCCGTTTTCATTCTCATCTCCGCCGTACCCCCACCCCGTTACCCCCCACCCCCCACGCCGATACACGTACACACACTTTGTAGAAACGTACTTCGCCCGCAGAGCCAGAAATCTCCCTCATCATGTTGCCGAGCCACTGCAGAAGGAGTGGATAAATCTCACACAGTCTGGTTCCCGGCGAAGTCTACAGGATTGCGGGCAGGCACTACAACTGTGGTTCACCGCCGCGACCTCCCCAGACCGCGGCGCTGAATCACACAGGGAGAACGGACCGCCTTCCAGGTAAGATGGGGAGGGAGAGCTTTTCCGCTAAATTTCCATCCATTATTTATGCCAGGGAGACAGATTCGCTGTTTTTCCTGGCCACCCGGGAGCCGCGGCCAGGTAATGGCGGAGCCTCTGTGACAGTTTGTCTCCCGAACAAAGGTGGCGCTGCAGGTCGATTGTCAAGACGGCTTGCAAACTTTCGGCGTCTCGGCCGCGGCCAGCAGACGCATTTTGCGGTGATTTTCTGGCTTCCAGAGAGAGATTAATCCCGCCAGAGTGTACGTTTGGCGGCGGAGCTAAGTCAATCAGCGAAATGGACGGGCAGAGGGCCCTGAGAGCGCTGCCACTCCTCATTACCAACATGGCGTCTTGGAATACAACCACAGAGGCGCCCGGTGCCGCGGAACACGCGCGCCCGGTAATTGTTGTCTAATGAGTAGAGAGCGGGGCCTCGCCCCACGGAAATCACATGTCCACGCGGGCTTAAGTACTTATTAACTGGCTCCGTCGGGGGACGGGGAAATTTTTTAGCCTCCCTTCCATCCTTCGCTGCGCAAATCTCTCTCATCCGGGGAGAATTAGACGCCGCTCGGCTTGAACTTTCTGGCTGGCGGAGAAATCGGCGCCGCCTCTCTGTGGAGTAAAAGAAAAAAGAAGAAGCGGATGAGAAATCACTGATCGATGAGTTGGAAGTCCGTCAGAGCCTGGCGCTAGTTGCAGTTTTCTTCGTGCGCAGTGTGGTGGGTGGGCATTGGAACCGTCGCCATGGTAACTGTTGAGATGTTTGATGTACATCATTGCTTCCTGACAATGAATTCATTTGGCCTGGAAGATTTCACGAACCTTTCTCAGATACACGAAAATCAAAACTGTAATTAAGCACGATTTTAAATTCTCAGCTTTTTTGTGAGCGTGTATGACACAGACAATTTTCGCATGCAAAGGAATTCCATCGTAATTCTTTTAAACTTGCGGAAATTGGGGGACAGCCCACCAACCTGATGAGGAAAATTCATTTGCATAATAATTTTCCAATATCATCCGTCAGAGTATGATAGCATTTTACTTTGCCTGCGTCAGTGGTGAACGTAAGTGCTGGTCCTTGTCCTCGGCTTACAGGTAGTTTGCAGTTGTTAGCCACGCTTTTACTGACCAATTATGTAGGTTCAAACCGGATAAACTTTTTCATCTTCCATTAGATTCTATTTGCCATCACCGGCATTTATACCAATATAAGTCTGCCAAACAGATGGCGGTCACGATTCTTGATATTCTGATCAAGAACGTATCTTAGTAAATTAAAAACAAAAAGTGGCACTACTTAATTAAATCGGGATTAATTAAAAGGCGTTTTGTCGAATGCTGTTCTGTCATTTTGTGTGTGTGTGTATACTGATGAAATATATCTAACTCCCCTAAAAACAACAATAAACAAACAAAGCAAACAAACTACCAAACCAAAAAAACACCTGAGACACCAATGTCAGTACAATGAATTCGTCTTCGAGTTTTATTTATGTTTGACAATGTTTAATTTGCAATAAAAGTTGTCATATAATATCTCCCTCTCTCTCTCTCTCTCTCTCTCTCTCTCTCTCTCTCTCTCTCTCTCTCTCTCTCTCTCTCTCTCTCTCTCTCTCCCTCAATGAAAAACCAACAACAAACAAATAAGTTTATGCATGATTAAAATTGAATGTAAAGACGGCCGTTGAAAATACAAAGTTAGTTAAAATTTCCTCGCAAGTGTTTTGCAGTTCGTGGGTGCAAGAAAATATGCTTCAAAGGCGATTTGCAACCTCCTTGTGCGATGCTAATAGCAAAACTGCGCATGAGGCAAATTTGGAGAAAAAAATGTTAATTCCTTCATAACGAAATTGCATTCAAACGCCGCAGGAACTGCTGAAAACTTCAAGACAACTTCTGGCATCTCCAGCATCAGGCTGCCAGGCGCCGTCAATCACGTGACGCCCCCTGGTGCCGCGGTCCACCACAAACGACTACAGGATGTCTGTCGCTCCGGTCTCGCCGTCCATTCGTCGTCTGGTGGGGACATTCCAGAATAGTCCCGGGAAAAAACTCAGTTGCCATGCAGAGGTGACGGCTGGGCGCGGAACGAAGTTTCCACTATGAAGGTCGCGTGTCCCCGGCGTCCTTGCACCCCCGCTTCCTCTCCCATCCACCCCCTTCTCACCCCCTTGCCACCCCCTTGCCACCCCCCTCGCGCCCAGAGCTGTGACCAGCGGCACGTCCCACTCGGAGGCTTGACGTCAGATTAACGGCCCTACCATGAGTTAGCCCTGACGTCATCAAGCGTGTCGAGTTACGGAAAGAAACAATGTATAATTGTATCATCCCAATAATAAATGTGACCAGCCGCCACAAACCAGTCCTAACTGGATGTTTAGGTGTTTGGAGATTACATCTCATAAAGCTGCATTATTGTTTGAAATGATAGAACTTATGCCCAATTGAAGAACGGTGTGCCGACTTCAATTTTGAGGACACGTTCTTTAAAGTTTTCCCATAAAGGTTCAAATAGGGGAGGTACGGTACTAAGGTTATTTTTCGTGTATTTAAACGTATTTATCGGGCAAATTATTCGAAGACACGAAGATGTTGTGTTCCTGGCGTGCTGTTCTGCGGAAACACGCACTTGACTCAGACTGACCAATCAAATAGCGCCAAATCGTCTTGCGAGAGTTAGAGCTGCCGCGATTTGCATAAGGCGAGCGTCTAGCGGCGCTCTGACCCATGTCCCCTTGTCTCTGACGTCACATGAGCTAGAGCGCCCCGGGCCGCTCGCCGTATACAACTGGTGGCTGGCTGTCTGGTCACAGGGCAATCAGCACAGGGCACTCTGCACAGGGCACTCAGCACAGGGCACTCAGCACAGGGCAATCAGCACATGGCACTCAGCACAGGGCACTCAGTACAGGGCACTCAGCACAGGGCAATCAGCACAGGGCACTCAGCACAGGGCACTCAGCACAGGGCACTCAGCACAGGGCAATCAGCACATGGCACTCAGCACAGGGCACTCAGTACAGGGCACTCAGCACAGGGTAATCAGCACAGGGCACTCGGCACAGGGCAATCAGCACAGGGCAGTCAGCACAGGGCACTCAGTACAGGGCACTCAGCACAGGGCAATCAGCACAGGGCAATCAGCACAGGGCACTCAGCACAGGGCACTCAGCACAGGGCAATCAGCACAGGGCACTCAGCACAGGGCAATCAGCACAGGGCACTCAGCACAGGGTTAATCAGCACATGGCACTCAGTACAGGGCACTCTGCACAGGGCAATCAGCACAGGGCAATCAGCACAGGGCAATCAGCACAGGGCAATCAGCACAGGGCACTCAGCACAGGGCAATCAGCACAGGGCAATCAGCACAGGGCACTCAGCACAGGGCACTCAGCACAGGGCACTCAGCACAGGGCACTCAGTACAGGGCACTCAGCACAGGGCAATCAGCACAGGGCACTCAGCACAGGGCACTCAGCACAGGGCACTCAGCACAGGGCAATCAGCACATGGCACTCAGCACAGGGCACTCAGTACAGGGCACTCAGCACAGGGCAATCAGCACAGGGCAATCTGCACAGAGCAATCAGCATAGGGCAATCAGCACAGGGCAATCTGCACAGAGCAATCAGCATAGGGCAGTCAGCACAGGGCAATCTGCACAGAGCAATCAGCACAGGGCACTCTGCACAGGGCACTCTGCACAGGGCACTCAGCACAGGGCACTCAGCACAGGGCAATCAGCACAGGGCAATCAGCACAGGGCACTCAGCACAGGGCACTCAGCACAGGGCACTCAGTACAGGGCAATCAGCACAGGGCACTCAGCACAGGGCACTCAGCACAGGGCAATCAGCACAGGGCAATCAGCACAGGGCACTCAGTACAGGGCACTCAGCACAGGGCAATCAGCACAGGGCACTCAGCACAGGGCAATCAGCACAGGGCACTCAGCACAGGGTTAATCAGCACATGGCACTCAGTACAGGGCACTCTGCACAGGGCAATCAGCACAGGGCAATCAGCACAGGGCAATCAGCACAGGGCAATCAGCACAGGGCACTCAGCACAGGGCAATCAGCACAGGGCAATCAGCACAGGGCACTCAGCACAGGGCACTCAGCACAGGGCACTCAGCACAGGGCACTCAGTACAGGGCACTCAGCACAGGGCAATCAGCACAGGGCACTCAGCACAGGGCACTCAGCACAGGGCACTCAGCACAGGGCAATCAGCACATGGCACTCAGCACAGGGCACTCAGTACAGGGCACTCAGCACAGGGCAATCAGCACAGGGCAATCTGCACAGAGCAATCAGCATAGGGCAATCAGCACAGGGCAATCTGCACAGAGCAATCAGCATAGGGCAGTCAGCACAGGGCAATCTGCACAGAGCAATCAGCACAGGGCACTCTGCACAGGGCACTCTGCACAGGGCACTCTGCACAGGGCACTCAGCACAGGGCAATCTGCACAGGGCAATCAGCACAGGGCACTCAGCACAGGGCACTCAGTACAGGGCAATCTGCACAGGGCAATCAGCACAGGGCACTCAGCACAGGGCACTCAGCACAGGGCAATCTGCACAGGGCAATCTGCACAGGGCACTCAGTACAGGGCAATCAGCACAGGGCACTCAGTACAGGGCAATCAGCACAGGGCACTCAGCACAGAGCAATCAGCATAGGGCAGTCAGCACAGGGCACTCTGCACAGGGCACTCTGCACAGGGCACTCAGCACAGGGCAATCAGCACAGGGCAATCAGCACAGGGCACTCAGCACAGGGCAATCTGCACAGGGCAATCTGCACAGAGCAATCAGCACAGGGCAATCTGCACAGGGCAATCTGCACAGGGCACTCAGCACAGGGCAATCTGCACAGGGCAATCTGCACAGGGCAATCTGCACAGAGCAATCAGCATAGGGCAATCAGCACAGGGCAATCTGCACAGAGCAATCAGCATAGGGCAATCAGCACAGGGCACTCAGCACAGGGCAGTCAGCATAGGGCAGTCAGCACAGGGCACTCAGCACAGAGCAATCAGCATAGGGCAGTCAGCACAGGGCACTCTGCACAGGGCACTCTGCACAGGGCACTCAGCACAGGGCAATCAGCACAGGACAATCTGCACAGAGCAATCAGCATAGGGCAGTCAGTACAGGGCACTCAGCACAGGGCAATCAGCACAGGGCAGTCAGCACAGGGCACTCAGCACAGGGCACTCTGCACAGGGCAATCAGCACAGGGCAATTGGAAGGGAAGGGAAAGTGTCTCATTGAGGAAAGATGGGATTGTGAGAAGGAAAGATGGCATACAGCTGTTTTGAGTCGCTCAGTGGCGGGAAAGCGGAGAGTTGAAGGCGACAATATGCACTTAGAAGTCACCGGCACAAGCATTGCTATTTGCATCGAAATCATACAGGAGAAAGAGTTTTTTCAAGCAAAGAAATATGTAGCAACTCACAAGTGTGGATACATTTCAATGTAGCGTAATGTGTTATGGCAGGACGGAATAAGCATACATTCTTAATATAATAAGTTGGCCTGATAATATATCTATACATTGTCCTCTTAGTCTGCGTAGGATTATTCCATGAATGTGGGTACTATGAGAAAAAGCGAAGTTCAACTTTCAGCCAATAAAATATTGAAAGCTATTCTCAGGAACTTTGATACAATTAATTGAAAAAAAAACCCACTTTTGTCATTGCAGTTACTATCTTATTTTGCAAGTGCCATTTTAATTGGTTCCATGAAACTGCATTTTCCCATAAACCACATTTTAAAAAGAACAATGGTGCCATTTTCACACTCCAATATCTACCATATTTATTCATTTTGATCTTAAGCGGCAAATTCCGCAAAGTGACTAAAATGTTTTTCAAAGTCGTTTCGTCATTTAGTAAGAGCAAACAGCATAAAAACTTTCTTTTAAGTGTGGGGAGAATAACGGGTGACCAACATCTCCAAAGAAGAGAATGAACATGAAAAATTTAACCTCTAGTTTTACTGTAATTAAAAATACCCAATGACCTATTCAATATACTGTGAATAAAAAAATCAATGGTCTACCTCTGAATTTTGACATTGATTACTGGATCAGAAGTATGCGACACAGTGCACGTTTTCAAAATATTAATGTGTTGCATACGATGTATCAGGCTTGGATCGAACTTGACCAAACTGCAAGACTGAAAAAGATAACCCAGCACAAAAACCCACTCATTGAACTGAGGGAAATCCAAATCGCTTTAAAACATCTCATCTTCTCTCGTCCATCCATACCCACAGCAGTGGTGACCTCAGTGACCTTCGACCTTCGCCCCGCACGTTGAACGTGACGCGTCACCTTCGCCCCATGTCGGCACAGCGTATGACGCATGCGCACACGACACGTGACGGAGTGTTCCGGTCGGGGCGGGCGCGGGAGAGGGATAAGAGGAAAGGAGGGACATTTTTCCTGCCATCCTACAGACGGCGTGTATTTCCCGGGGCTGAGTGCCGTCCGTCAGCCCGCCAGGACATGCGAAAAGCCTGCTCTGTCTTCCCCAGCCCTCCTCTCCCTCTCCCTTGCCTACGTTCAAAGTCCACCAGGTCTGGCGGTCGTCAGCTTGAAAAGTGCTTTGACCCCCTTTTGCTCACGTGAATCAAGCAAACTTTGGTGAATCTCCACTATTTCCGGTAGATGTCGGCTTTACAACTACTTTGACTCCTTTTTGTTCACGAGAATCAAGCAAAATTATGTGAATCTCCACTATTTCTTGTAGATTTCAGCTTTAAAACTCCTTTGATCCCCTCTTGCTCACGCGAATTAAGCAAAATTATGTGAAGCCCCATTATTTCTTGTAGATTTCAGCTTTAAAATTCGTTGACCTCCTCTTACTTACGTGAATGAAGAAACATTCTATGAAAGCCCACTCTATGTAATAGATGTATCTTTAAACTACTGCGACCTTTTCTCGCTCATCTGAATTCAGGACGGTTCACAAACAGTCCGTAACTTCTAGAGGTCTTCAACTAAAAAAAGTATGCGACCTCTTTTCGCTTTCGCGAACAGAGGAAAATTTACAAAAAATCCACAATATCTCGTAGTCGTTTAGTTTTAATTTACTGCAGCCTCTTCCTGCTCTGATCAACAAAAGAAAAATTCACAGAAAGTCCGCCACAAGCATATTGCTCCGCATTAATGTGAAAAATAGTTGAAACCTCCATCTTGCTCAGATGAATGAAAGAACGTTTGTGAGCTATGAACTGATGCCGTCTTCGGGACTTAGGAAAGTTTCAAGGAGGAGATCTATCAGTCATGAAGTTGTGGCGTTGACGCCTCTCAATACATCATCATCGGAACAGTTGCACACGCCCGTGCAAGCAATGCACGCTCAGGGCGTCGGCCCGGGGGATAAGAAGGAACAAAGCATGGACTGGTAAGTCAAAGTATTCGTCGTTGATCTACAACGAAATTTTAGTTAAGTAGGAGATTTGTCAATGAGACATTTTTGTTCATATTTGTTTGCATTACACAAGGCATTTGTTTGTTGATATTTAGATACAAAGCATCTGAGGTTAATGGAGTCTTGAAATTGAAATATTCGATCTCTATCTCTTTCCGAGCATGACTGAAACGTGGCTTTCGATAAACATTCGTCAGCATTGCCTTTTAAACAGTGAGTGACAGATCCACGTTAATGCGGAGTGAGTTGTTACAGTTAACAGAAAAGAACTGCAAATGTTTCAGCATTCGCG
>JAWQFJ010032347.1:0-2500 GCA_034096865.1 Theodoxus fluviatilis | reverse complement strand
TTACACTACCATCTTACTCAAAATCGTAAACAAGGAACAAATGTGTGGATTGCTGGTTGAGTCATCTGCACTGTACCAGGCACTGAAAACAAAAGGGGGGTTGGGGGGGAGGGTGGGGGGAGGGGGGTGGGGAGGGACTTTTGTACCATTTTGGGAAGGGGCATTCTCAGTTAATTTTGAATTCACTTGAAAGTTTCAAATCTTTTTCCTCAGCATGACGAAATTGACCTCACGTGATGTAGTATCCTTTATTTAATTCAACTGCACAGAAAGTAGAATATGCTCCATTGAAATATACTATTTGTGCGATTTTTCATGGCGGTGCTAATGCCGATCCCTAACTTCAGTCAGTATGAAAACAGAGACACGAGAAATATAAAATGAAATATCAAAAAAATTTGTTTAAACATAACGTACTACGCATTCGGAACAAGAGGCAAATCGATATTCATTTGTTATTGATATATAGTTTCACCGTTTTTTCAATGTCATTTGCCTGGTAACCAAATCTGTTAAAAATCGGTTTATGATAGTTTTAAAATGAGAACTGTTTGATTTCGTGTCTCAGAGTGATGGAAGTAAGTGATTTAAATAGTAATAAGAACAACATTGACGTCCATTTGGGGAACAGATTTCGTATTCAATTCGTTTCGTATCTGATCTATTTTGACGCGACGGTTTGTGTTTCATTGACAAATGATCGTGTCCCGTAGGATTTTTAACGCCCAGTGGCCGAGTGCGTAGAGCGCTTGACCAGCAGTCGCTTGTAATCAATGGCTGTGGTGTTTTAGCCAAGCTGCACAAACCCTTGAGTTGCATGCTAGGGCAAGGTGCTTCACCCACATTACCTCTCCTACCGAGGAGCAAGCATTGGGTGCCGAACAGAGGCGACCAGGGGTGAAGCTCCCCAGTAAAAATTTCAACAAAAAAGGACAACAAGAGGGATTTTCATCACAAATTGTTTCAAAAGTGTGCATGATACACGTACCGGCGTTACTTCTCTGCTCTCTGTAGTTACTTTATAAAATGGCATGACATCATTCGACAACGGCGGTGCAAAGCCAGCCTTCAGAAATCGCCTCCTACCATTTGCTTCCTGCTGCAGACTACGCACGACGACTGTCTTTTCTTGTCGGTGTTATGCTCTTTCTTCAAACGCTGTCGTGAAGTTGGCACTAAGTGCTTCTAATGCTACGAAGTCTCTTCTTGCGGATTTACATCCACACTGTGCAGTACATGACTGTGCGAAATTTGCACCTCGGTTTCTTGTGTGCTGGTCACTTGCTTACGAGCTGTATCTGTGTCGCGCTGCGTTCGATCTCCACACCCCGTGTTTCTCAAACATCGGTCTCACGCGAAACAGCGCACCCTGGCGGTGGAAGCAGCCTGTGAGATCCTCATTAATGACCTCCCTTTCCTGCCGTTCGCGCCACCATTGTCAGGCCGGGAACTTCCGGGAAAATGTCCAGTTCTTTCCGGCCCTCACATCCGGGTCTTGAGAGCGAGACGTCATCAGCCATGCATCACTTCCGGAGGGCCTCGCGAGGGATGTCTGTACCTAAGTCAGATAATAACACGATAATACGGTCGCCATTCCCCAAGCATCAGTTTTCTTGTCGGCGCGCGAGGCCTGATGGGAAGTGCTCCAGCTCCTGACGCAGGACTGACATGCGCAGAACCTAATTGCGCAAAAGCAGCGATTTCGACGTCAGCGCAGCCTCCTCTGCGCAGCTCAGGCCTGTCGTCACTACCGGGGCAACCGCCATCTTCCCCGGCGTGGAACGGAAATGGAAGAAAATGGCGGTGCCTGGCGCTACCGACGGCGACCCCCTGCGTGTCGAAGTGGCGGCCCCGTTTTTTCGCCACGTGCGGGGCGGGGATGGGTGACGTGGCGACAGGGGGCACTGTCGTCAGGATTGCCGCCACCAGTTCCCGGCATGCCTTTCGCTGACGGAGACCTCCCTCAACCAGCCGCAGCCCCCTCCCCCTGTCGGCACGGACGCTGCAGCGCTCAGAGACAAATCAGGGGGTTCCTATCGGCCTGTCCTACCCGACATGCGTCCAAACAGCGCTCTTCCGACATTATGATGACGCTTTTTTCTGCTGGTGCCTCCAGCAGTAGTTTGCCGTCTCAGTGTCTCGGCAGTTTTAAATAAGAGTCTGTCCATGTTTGCCGATGCCTGCAAATGGAAGTGAGTGAGTGGGTGTGTGGGTGGGTGAGTGGGTGTGTGGGTGGGTGAGTGGGTGGGTGAGTGGGTGGGTGGGTGAGTGTTTTATTTGCGTGTGCATGTGCGCGCTTGTGCGTGTGCTAGTGTGTACATGTATATGTGTGCGTGCATGTGAGTACATGTATGTTATTGCGTTTGTGTGTGTGTGTGTGTGTGTGTGTGTGTGTGTGCATAAGTACGTGCATGTGTGCGTGTGCGTGCGCGTGCGTGTGTGCGTGTGCGTGCTTTTGCTTGCCTTGCCTGCCTGTTTCCTCCTTGTCCGGTTGTTGGCA
>JAWQFJ010032344.1:0-20553 GCA_034096865.1 Theodoxus fluviatilis | reverse complement strand
TTGCAACAAGTTCTTGTTTGTTCCTGTCATCTGCTCTTTACGGGAAAATCTATGAACAGTACACGGAACACCAAGCAAAATGCAACGTTCCCTGAACTTTAGACTGCAGAAAGAGCGTTTGCTTGAAGGCAGGCTGCACTGTGTTCTCACCCTCTTGTAGAGATTCCCTGTCGTCCTTAGACGAATTAAGTCTCGAAGAAAATTACAAAATGGGTGTAATATCTATTGATGTGTTTGACATTCCCGTACATTTCACGATTTTTTTTGTCGGAAACAGTATTCCAAATTGCCCAGGGTTGAGAATATTTCGAATGTTTTGCCTTCAAGGAAACACGGTCCTCTGAGTCTAGAGGTAGGTGTGCTGTGGTGCAGTGCTACTCACCTGCTGACCGCTGTGACGAAGGCCTGGTGGCTGTCTGGCTGGGCTTTCCACACCAGGGGGTCTGGCCGTGTGGACAGTTGCTGTAGCCACGCCTTGTAGTCTGCCTCTTCTCTGCCGCATAGGATCACAACCTCGGGGTTGTCTTGAAAAAACTGCAAATGAAGGAGAGGACGTCTACTCATTGTTGAAAATGCAACGTATAGGAAACAGAAACCAGGAAACTGGGCCAGGAAGGACAGAAGGAAAGAATAGAATAAATGTTTTTATCAAGATTAAAAAAATTAAATAAACACAACTGCCGGAAATGTCAGGGCGTACGGGTCATTTTATCTTCTAGTGGAGATGCTAAATTAGGAAACACTAAAACAACTGCTTAGAAAAACCTTTTAAATAAACCCAGATTTCTCTGTCCCAGGGATAGAACCACGGCACTGCGCCTCGCACATCGTCCAACCACAAAGCATGCTCGCCCATCTCCGCTTGTCAAAAAGACATGGTTTCAACAAGCGAGTAGAGGCTGAGGGGCTGACCGTGTGCTCATGCAAGAGGGTAGAGTACTGGGGGTGGGCTGGCAAAATGACAAAAACGTATTTGCAGGAACTTCCCAACCCTTCAAACTTGTTTAAAAAAGCCTTCTTCTCATGTGGATCAATCATGTCATATGATGGACATAAATAATACTTCAAGTATTGAAAGAACGTATGCTTAACAGCAGCGCTGCCTGCCAGGCAGAGTGCATTACCTTGACGCGCTGCCGGACGTATTGTGGGTCTGTGCCTTGCAGGTTGGGCAGGGCCAGCAGCAGACTGGGCTGACGTGCCAGCAGTCCTTGCAGCTCTGACGTCAGGACGCCTCTAGCTTCCATGAGCTGCTTCGCCGCCTTCACTAGAGTATCGTGACCTCTTGTGTTCTTCATGGCTTTTATTTCCACGATGAGGATGCCCAGCTTTTCGTGGTATATTATGACGTCTTTTTCACACCCTTGCAGCTGCAAGCTGGTGAAAATGAAGGCAGGAGGGTCTCCAGGGCGGGCTGCCTTCTGCAGCTGTTTGTACAGCATGGTGACCACGCGTGTCTCGGCCTCCTCCCCCTTCACTTTGTCCTGGCCGCTGGCCATTTTGGCTTGGTCTGCCACCTTCACCATGGCATGTTTCTCATCAAGGGGAGGAATCACTGGATCTTGAGGGACTTTTTCTTTGGTTTCCTTGAAAACATTGACCCTGGACTTGATGATAGGCGGAAAGACGTAAACGGTTCCTTCCTTGTAGGATGAGTCGAAATCAACTTTCTGATTCTGCAAGTAGCAACACAAATTCATGATCAAAAAGAAAATTGCACAATATCAGAAATGTTTTGCATGTGGTTTTTAATGTTAGGGAAATGCTGATCTCTACTTAACGCCATTCTTTTTCTTTCTAAAGTCGTTGCTTGCTTGCACATCACAAAGTCACTCTTATATTACACTCTCTTTGCTTCATTTAATTTAAGATAGAACACGTGGGAATAGAGTACATTGTGTAGACACTACGGACTGGAACTTAGTCTGTGGTCAGTTGGTGCCCACTATGAGATGCATTCAGCAAAAGATGCTGGATGGCTCCGGTTTTCAGTAAAGCAACTTCTCGTTACTAACATTCCATCTCGTCATTTCAGTTTGCTGACAGTCCCCATGTCCAAGGTGCTGTAGCCATTCACTGCCGTATCTCATCCTTCAATTCCCCCCTTTTCTCCTTTACTTCCATGTCATCACTCTCTATTGCATAATGAAATATTCCCTTGGACTCCTACTCTCCACTCTCTGGTAATTTTCCGACTGACGCTCCCAAAATGCATGGGTGATTACAACTCAGTTTGAAAATCTGCACTATCCCCGTCACCAAGAGGATGATTTGCCAACACATAAGCATCATATCTGGAGAGTGACTCGTCCCTCAAGAGTCTCCAGGCAGAAGGCAGCAGTCCCAGCCGACCCTGGTTCCTCCATGGCCTCTCCTCTCTCTACGTGGCCTGTCTTCCGTCTGGCCTGCTGGCCCGACTCACGCGACGTGTACTGATGACGTCATCAGTTAACTAAAGCGATGCTGTTTCTGCATGTCTCTACAACCAGAGTGAGATAAAACGGAAGCTCGGTTCTCACCGGAGCCATGCTGCTGGCTTGGGAGGGAGGTGTTGTGGAGGAAGAGGACGCAGCCATGACTGCAGCAGGTCCAAATTCTGGGCTGGAGGTGATGGCGGAGTTCACTGTTCAGGCGATGCTGGTGGAGGCTGGTGTGGGGGGATGGAGGGTGACAGCAGCCTGGCAGTGGAGCTGCTCAGACCTCTGCCTGCCCCACACGGACTGCACTGCCAGGCGTGGAGGCTGCCTGCACAGAGGAAAGAAGATCGGGCGACATTGCGGTATTGCCCTGTCTGGTGATGGATCCGACAATTAGATTAGGACAAAAATCAAGGGCTTATCATCAATTCAACGGAACAAATAAGGTTTAGCCCGGCATTCACAAAAACCAAGCAAAATTCAAAGACATAGATTTGCGAAAAAACGAGCCAGACGAACTGTCAATAAAAGCGAGAATGCTGATGCTGTATCAATGCAGAAATCCAGAGGTTCGATTTCAAGCAAGGCGAGTTCACAAACTATCCGTGTCTGTTATCTGGCTTCAAGGTCACTCCACCTTCCACGTCCCCCTGTGTGTTCGGGGTAAGAATTGACCCACCGCGTCTCCCTACGCGATTCGTAAGAGGCGAATAACTAGGGACACCGTGACTTGATTTGCGTTTACTCTGAACTGTTCTAGTGATTTTCATGTTAAATGGCCTTACATAGCCTACAAAGTTGATAGGCCGTAAAACACTGTCCATCCATCCATCCACCTTCCACGCCTCACTCCCCTCCCCTGCACAGCAAGCGTCTCTGCACAGCAAGCGTCCCTGCCCAGCAAGCCAAGTCAGGAGGGGTCTGCTGAGCCCCAGTGGACGCTGTCTGCACTCCAACCAAATCCATACCTTGGCGTGGACCCTTCCTCTCTAAACACAGGCGTGCCTTCCACTAGAAGATGGGGGGGGGGGGGGAATCAAGAGTTTGGCGATGTTGATTTGGGAAGGGTTGTGGATTTGCTTGCAAATTTACACGACAATGACATGAGTGGAGGGAAAACTCAGGCCATGTCCCCTATTTTCACGGTGGGAACATTTCCCCTGCGCTCGTCCTGACCTGCTCGAGTCATGGTCGGGCGATGGGTGGTGAAGGAAGAGGAGGGGGGGGGGGTGAAGATAAGAAATAAAGGTGGTGAGGGCTAGACAAGTTTTGGCTATCGAAAACAGTTGAGAATTAACTTGTGCCCACCTCAGTTCTAGTGCCTCCTTTTTTCTGAAGGGCTGGGAGAGGAAATTTTTCCGTATTTTTAGGCGTTGTTCCTGGATTCCTCAAACAAATGTCCTTATCAGCACCTTGACTGATCCCCAAAATCTCTCTCTTCGAGGTGGCGTCGCATGAACTTCTCTGTGGGTCCTCCCAAGCCTATTTCAGCTGAAGTGGAAGATCCAGTAATCACGCTGTCTGACAAGTGAAAGACGTCCCAGAGTTTTTTATCTGCAAAAACTTTGCCGCCCTGAGCACCATGCAGACCATGCATTGTAGTAACATGGTTTGGTATCCTGGAGACAGAAAGCAACACGTGTGTGTGACGTCCGTTCTGATGGGTGTATCAGTTGACCCGCCTCTCACGTGTGTCAGAGCCTGGTTTTTGGTCGCACAGGTGAACTGTAGGGAGATATAGAGGTACTGACGGCAATACAAGGAAACTCGCTTACTCCCACCCCATCCCCTACCTACAACACCCCTCTCCTCTCACTCATCCCCCAACAAATCAGTACTGGTGCGTCCGTTTGGCCATCATGTCTAGTGAAACTCTAGGCAGTTGTCAGGCCGAGACTTTCATCAGCCTACGGCAACCTGTGAAGTAAACATCGGACATAAGTCCTTCACACCTATGCACACACCTACGCACAGCTGTGCACACACACACACACACACACACACACACACACACACACACACACACACACCACATGCAAACGCGCGTGTGGCTTATTACTCTTTTATTTCGAACTGAAAATACTTGTTTGACCTCTAACCTCGTTTAACACAACACGGTCTATGAAGTGAATAGTGTACCAGTGAAATTACGTGTTTTAATTTAGAGAAGAGTCCCACCATCTTCCAGTGGAAGGCACGCCTGTGTGTAGAGAGGAAGGGCCCACGCCCCAGGTGTGGATGTGGCTGGAGTGCAGACAGCGACCACTGTGGCTCAGCAGATTTCTCCTGGGGCGGTTTTCGCATGGTACGCGAGCAGCTCAAAGGCGCGTTTCTTTTCGACAGGTTCAAATAAAAGTGTTCAAGCGTGAGCGCTCATAACGAGCGCCTGCTTGGACATATCCGTGTAGGAAGAAAGCATTGGGCTTCATGAGTGCTCGCATTTCTGAACATTTTTTAAACCTTTCGAAAAGTACCGCGAGACGATTGCGTATGACGACAAATGTTGTTGCAAGGGAAATAACTATTGTAAGGAGTTGTCTCCCCCTCGACCACGCGGTGAGTTCTCTGTAGTGAAATATCATGAGGTTAGTTGCAATGCCAGACAAAGTTAGACAGTGTTTTTGTGCCAGAGAAGCTGTGCTGGAAACTGCAAGCCTTGGTGGAAACTGACAACTGTCCATCTGGGGAGACATAAGGAGGGCATGTCGTCTGTGCAGACATCATCACCGGCGCCGCAACCGGGACAGACGAGGAGGACGCATAAAGCGAGAAAATTGCTTCTTCATAATCTACCTCTGGACCAGAAGTCCCTGCACAGCCATGGCGTCTGTGCTGTCTGTGCTGGGACTGCTGTCTGTGCTGTCTGTGCTGTGCTGTCTGTGCTGTCTGTGCTGGGACTGCTGTCTGTGCTGTCTGTGCTGTCTGTGCTGGGACTACTGTCTGTGCTGTCTGTGCTGTCTGTGCTGTCTGTGCTGGGACTGCTGTCTGTGCTGTCTGTGCTGTCTGTGCTGGGACTGCTGTCTGTGCTGTCTGTGCTGTCTGTGCTGTCTGTGCTGTCTGTGCTGGGACTGCTGTCTGTGCTGTCTGTGCTGGGACTGCTGTCTGTGCTGGGACTGCTGTCTGTGCTGTCTGTGCTGGGACTGCTGTCTGTGCTGGGACTGCTGTCTGTGCTGTCTGTGCTGGGACTGCTGTCTGTGCTGTCTGTGCTGTCTGTGCTGTCTGTGCTGTCTGTGCTGGGACTGCTGTCTGTGCTGTCTGTGCTGGGATTTGCTTGCGGATTTACACTTCCGTGGCATGAGTGCAGACAAAACTCGGGCCGTGTCCCCTTTTTTCACAGCGCAGACGTTCCCCCTGTGGTCAACCTGACCTGCTGACGTGTTCCCAGTCAGGCTGGGTTGGTGGGTAGAGAGGGGACGAAGGGGTGGAGATGAGGGGTAAAGTGGTGAGGGCTTGACAAGTCTTTGCTATCGAAAACAGTTGAGAATTATCTCATGCCTTCCTAAGTTCTAGTGCACCCCTTTTTTGAGAGCTGGGGGAGGACATATTTCCGTATCTACATGTATAGACCATGCCCCTGGATTCCACAAACAAATGTCCTCATCAGCACCTTGACTGAAAACCCAAAAATCTTTTTTTTTCCTGGTTGCGTCGCATAAACATCTCAAAGGGGCCTACCAATTCATTTTCAACTGAAGTAAATGTGCCATTTATCATGCTGTCTGTGAAAAGTGACAGACGTTCCAGAGCTTTTTATCAGCAAAAACTGGGCCACCCTGGGCACCGTGCAGGCCGTGCACTGTGGTAGTGTGGCGTGGTCCCTGGAGACAGCCAGCAACACAGACGTATGGCGTCCGTCTGCGTGCAGGTGTCGTGTGACCCCACTCTCACGTGTGTCAGTGCGTGATGTTGTCTCAAATCAGAGAGGGAACATTTAGGGGAACGTAAATCTATTGATCGCACGACAAAGAAGTTTGCTTACCACAACCACACCCCCTACCTACAACCCCCTCTCCCCACGCATACCCCACCCCCTACCTACAACCCCCTCTCCCCACGCATATCCCACCCCCTACCTACAACCCCCTCTCCCCACGCATACCCCACCCCCTACCTACAACTCCCTCTCCCCACGCGTACCAAACTCCTTACCTACAGCCCCCTCTCCCCACACTGACGCATACCCCACCCCCTACCTACAACCCCCTCTCCCCATGCATACCTCACCCCCTACCTACAACCCCCTCTCCCCATGCATACCTCACCCCCTACCTACAACCCCCTCTCCTCACGCATACCCCACCCCCTACATACAAAACCCTCTCCTCACGCATACCCCACCCCCAACCTACAACCCCCTCTCCCCACACTGACGCATACCCCACCCTCTACCTACAACCCCCTCTCCCCACGCATACCTCACCCCCTACCTACAACCCCCTCTCCCCACACTGACGCATATCCCACCCCCTACCTACAACCCCCTCTCCCCACACTGACGCATACCCCACCCCCTACCTACAACCCCCTCTCCCACACTGACGCATACCCCACCCCCTACCTACAACCCCCCTCTTCACACTGACGCATACCCCACCCCCTACCTTCAACCCCCTCTCCCCACACTGACGCATACCTCACCCCCTACCTACAACCCCCTCTCCCCACGCATACCTCACCCCCTACCTACCAACCCCTCTCCCCACGCATACCTCACCCCCTACCTACCAACCCCTCTCCCCACGCATACCTCACCCCCTACCTACAACCCCCTCTCCCCAAACTGACACATACCCAACCCCCTACCTACAACCCCCTCTCCCCACACTGACGCATACTTCACCCCCTACTTACCAAACCCTCTCCTCATGCATACCTCACCCCCTACCTACAACCCCCTCTACCCATGCATACCCCAACCCCTACCTACAACTCCCTCTCCCCACACTGACGCATACCTCACCCCCTACCTACAACCCCCTCTCCCCACGCATACCTCACCCCCTACCTACCAACCCCTCTCCCCACGCATACCCCACCCCCTACCTACAACCGCCTCTCCCAACGCATACCCCACCCCCTACCTACAACCCCCTCTCCTCACGCATACCCCACCCCCTACCTACAACCCCCTCTCCCCACACTGACGCATACCCCACCCCTACCTACAACCCCCTCTCCCCACACTGACGCATACCCCACCCCCTACCTACAACCCCCTCTCCCCACGCATACCCCACCCCCTACCTACAACCCCCTCTCCCCACGCATACCCCACCCCTACCTACAACCCTCTCTCCCCACGCATACCCCACCCCCTACTTACAACCCCCTCTCCCCACACTGATACATACCCCACCCCCTACCTACAACCTCATCTCCCCACGCATACCCCAGCCCCTACCTACAAACTCCTCTCCCCACGCATACCCCACACCCCTACCTACAACCCCCTCTCCCCACACTGACGCATATCCCACCCCGAGAAATCAGTATTGGTGCCTCTGTTTGGCTATCGTTTCCAATGAGAGGAAAGGGACAGATGGAGGCATAGCTCTCTTACAAGCAAATTCTATGAGTTGACAGACCGACTCGTACATCACCCTACAGAAGCCTGTAGAGCCGTGTTGGTGGGGAAGAGGGACAGAGTAGACACAGGACACGAGAACTTCACACCCTTGCAGCTCTCACAGCCTTCTCTGTCACATTTCACTCACATGCATTGTGCGTTTGGGGACCATCATGCAGGAGAAAAACCAGCTGCATAGATGTGCAATGCTGTCATCTTTTAATGCAATTACCCCTTGTATGCGGCAATAGTGTCACACTGTGGTATGATCAGACCTTGTATGCGGCAATAGTGTCACACTGTGGTATGATCAGACCTTGTATGCGGCAATAGTGTCACACTGTGGTATGATCAGACCTTCTATGCGGCAATAGTGTCACACTGTGGTATGATCAGACCTTGTATGCGTCAATAGAGTCACACTGTGGTATGATCAGACCTTGTATGCTGCAATAGTGTCACACTGTGGTATGATCAGACCTTGTATGCGGCAATAGAGTCACACTGTGGTATGATCAGACCTTGTATGCGGCTATAGAGTCACACTGTAGTGTCATCAGACCTTGCACGTTGTAATAGTGTCACACTGTAGTGTGATCAGCCCTTGTATGCGGCAATAGTGTCACACTGTGGTATGATCAGACCTTGCATGTGGCTGTGAGCCAACAATGGTGTTACATTGTAGTGTGACCAGCCCTTGTATGCGGCAATAGAGTCACACTGTGGTATGATCATACCTTGTATGCGGCTGTGAGCCAGCAATGGTGTCACACTGTAATGTGATCAGCCCTTGTATGCAGCTGTGAGCCAGCAATGGTGTCACACTGTAGTGTGATCAGCCCTTGTATGCGGCTGTGAGCCAGCAATGGTGTCACACTGTGGTGTGATCAGCCCTTGTATGCTGCTGAGAGCCAGCAATGGTGTCACACTGTAATGTGATCATCCCTTGTATGCGGCTGTGAGCCAGCAATGTTGTCACACTGTAGTGTAATCATCCCTTGTATGCTGCTGTGACCCGGCAATGGTGTCACACTGTAGTGTGATCACCCCTTGTATGCAGCTGTGAACCAGCAATGGTGTCGCACTGTAGTGTGATCAGCCCTTGTATGCAGCTGTGAGCCAGCAATGGTGTCACACTGTAGTGTGATCACCCCTTGTATGCAGCTGTGAACCAGCAATGGTGTCGCACTGTAGTGTGATCAGCCCTTGTATGCTGCTGTGACCCGGCAATGGTGTCACACTGTAGTGTGATCACCCCTTGTATGCAGCTGTGAACCAGCAATGGTGTCGCACTGTAGTGTGATCAGCCCTTGTATGCAGCTGTGAGCCAGCAATGGTGTCACACTGTAGTGTGATCAGCCCTTGTATGCGGCTGTGAGCCAGGAATGGTGTCACACTGTAGTGTGATCAGCCCTTGTATGCAGCTGTGAGCCAGTAATGGTGTCACACTGTAGTGTGATCAGCCATTGTATGCAGCTGTGAGCCAGCAATGGTGTCACACTGTAGTGTGATCATCCCTTGTATGCAGCTGTGAGCCAGCAATGGTGTCACACTGTAATGTAATCATCCCTTATATGCAGATGTGAGCCAGCAATGGTGTCACACTGTAGTGTGATCAGCCCTTGTATGCGGCTGTGAGCCAGCACTGGGTTGAAACTCCGCAGAAAGTGGAGATGGTGCCTGCACGAGACTGCGTTCATCCTGTTTGTACCATGCCGTGCTTGTCGTCAGCTGTCAGTAAAGGAGTGATCTAGTGGCCCTGTGACCAGTGGGTAAGTGTCACGTGATTTTAGACTCAGATATGGGTGATGTGCTGCTTTAAAAAATAATGTCTTTACCTCAGATTTACGTGAAAACCGTGAGTCTTTTAAAGCTAAAGTGGAAACTTCATCAAGAGCACACACACAAACACACACACACACACACACACACAAACACACACACATACACAACACACACACACACACGCACACACGCACATACACATACATATAGACATATATGCATGCATGTATACATGAATGCACACACACATACACACACGCACATTTGCACACATGCATGCATACACACACATGCACCCACGCGCGCGCACACACACACACATTGATATCCTCCACCAAAGTTTACGTAACCATACAATGGTGAGTGAGACACATGCATGAGAGCTCCGAGTTTTGCATTATTAGTTTTTTCTTCAGCGCCAAACAGTCTCTCTCTGTTATAACTTGAATGCTCTAATTGGTCGATATTGCAAGATGTATTCACAGTCTACACACAAAGGGAAAAGATTTACCTGTGTTTTCTTCACCTGCGAACTGTGCAAAAAAGACAGATGTGGAGAAGCTAATCAATCTGGCCTTGTTCTTTTGTTCATTTTTTCGGGTGACATTTTATACACAATCTCGCCGTCTCTCGCCTCATGACGAAGTTCTGGGGGATTCTTCGTTTCAAGCTGACTGGTCCGTTTTGATCGCTCTACGTAAAAGAGATACCGAAATACCCAGTGTGTCCCTTCTGTGTTCTTTCACACAGTGCCAATGAAAGACAGAAAGACGCGGACACATTTTCTTCCTCCAGTGTCTTGTAAGCGTCAACAACCACCGCTTCCCCGTTCTCTGTGAAATGAATGCGCGTACATAGAACTTTTCTCCTGCACAAACAGTTCAAATGAAAACTCCTGCAGTGTTGGCCAGCTGGAAGCAGTGGAGATCACACTAGAGAGAAGTTGCGAGGTTCTGAAGGAACTTGGAAAAAGACATGACAGAGTTCTCTCTCCTGAGCCCGGTTCTACACGACTGAGATAAACAAATCTTGTCAATGAAATATACTCGTCTCTCCTTTCTGATAAGATATTGCTATCATATCATTTCAAAAAGATTTACAATTTTGCAACAATAACAACAACAACAACCTAATCATGGGAATGCTGGTCGTCAAACGCCACTAGAATATTGGTTCAGACGGCCAGTGAAGGGAGCAGGAGAATTTCACAACTTCGGGGAGGAGGACGAGTGACATTGAGTGGCCCTGTGCCTGGTCACGTGACTTGCTGGCACAGTGTGTCCTCCAGGACCGCAAACTGACCTGGGTTGTTTGTTCAGCCTCTCCTCACAGTTAGTCACCAGCGAGCTACATGACCCAGGCGTGTGCTGAGTTCACGCACAAAGCGGTTTGTTCTCGGACTTAGGCAGGCACACAGAAGTCTGTGAGTCGCATCTTCCTTTGCCTGGCTGGAAGGATTTTCTGCAGCCTTCCCTCCACGGTGCACAGGTTGCCACAGTCGTCCTCGACTCTGTCGTGGGATTGCACCCAGGAGTGGATCACGTTGAACAGCGTTGCACCTGGGCATTGGTGGGTGTTGGTTTCTCAGCTTCCTCCTTCGCTGACTCTGCGTTGTCAGTTCTACAGGCCCATACTGTCCTCACATCAAGACACATTTCTAGCTGTAAATGTCTTGAGTGCACAGGCCCATACTGTCCTCACATCAAGACACATTTCTAGCTGTAAATGTCTTGAGTGCACAGGCCCATACTGTCCTCACATCAAGACACATTTCTAGCTGTAAATGTCTTGAGACTGTGTCGTATTTTGCGATTGCCGAAAAGCAAGGTGGCCAACCAATTTTTAGGCAGAATCTACATCTACAACCTTCTCCTCTTGCGTCATTCTGAAGACGTTAATCCTCTCCTCTCCATTGTCTATGCCAGCCATAAGAAGTCCGTGAAGTCCGTGTTACACTGCCTTGGCCTTAAGCAGAGGGACCCACCTGGCATGGGTATTGGTGAAGCAGTGCAGGAGTTTTTCCCTGTCACATCCTGGACTATCGTCTGTCCTGAACATTCCACTTCTGGCTTTCATGTAAGAACATTTGCAGAGAAAAGTTGGCTCTGGAAGAAAGTTATCTTCAGCTATATCCAAACCCAGGTTTTGATTTAAACGGGGAAAACCCCCCGAAGAGGTTGATATCTACTGATAAGTAATGTATTATGCATGAAGAACACAACAAAGATAAAAATATCACAACACCCACAATATCACGCATGTGCTACTTAAAAGCAGACCTTCAGGTGAAACTCCATAAGGTCAATCAAATTACAGATGAGGAAAAAAAAGGTTGTCGGTTTTCGTCACTTGCTGGCGCCCAGCAGCGTGTTCCTACGCGATTCATAAGAGGCGAATAACTAGGGACACTGTGACTTGATCTGCGCTTACTCTAAAGTACTCTTGTCATCTTCGTCCTTGATGGCCTTACATTGTCTACAAAGATTGATAGGCCGTAAAACTCCATCCATCCATCCATCACTTGATGGCCTTACATAGTCTACAAAGATTGATGGGCCGTTAAACTCCATCCATCCATCCATCCATCACTTGATGGCGAAAAGTCCAGCCTGAGAGTGGATGAAGTGGCTGCTTTGGAAGTATCATGTTTGTTTGACGAAAGTCTCTGACGTGACAGCTCCATTTTGTCAACCTTCCTCTTTCACGGCCTTCTCCTTTTCAGGCCCATGCTTGATTCACACTGCTGTAGAATGGCCGCTCTGCTCCCACCTCACTTGTCCCACAGACTGGGACTGTGAGCGCCCATGTCCCTTCCACAGCCTCTGTCTGGGACAGATTCTGCACTCCATCCAGCATAAGGATGACTTCTTTTTTCTTTTGGTAGTAGTGATAGATACAGAGGCGGTTTTAATCAACAATAACATGTTGTCCTCTTTTTAAAGAAAAGTCTTCTTTCCGTCCCATTCGCCGCACTGTGCGCCAAAGCGCATTCAGTTGCCTCCCGTCCGCCGCACTCTGCGCCAAAGCTACTTCGCTTCGTTTCGTTTGTATAATCCACACTTTCTAGTGTTCTCTATCGGACCCAATGTGGTTTTAGAGCAGTAGAGAACTCTCCCACAACGTTTGATGAACGTCTAACGCAGAGCGTGAGGTTTAATGCGACTTTTGTGGACCGATTGTGATTGTTTTGATCGAAATGTTTGAAAAAATCCCGGAAGTTCTGCATCGCTCTGCGATAAAGCTTTTTTGCTTCGTTTCTTTGTATAATCACACTTTATAGTGTTCCCTATCGGACCTAATGTGGTTTTACAGCAGTAGAGAGATCTCTCACAACGTTAGATGAACGTGTGTGTACTGCAACGTGGACTGATTGTGATTGATTTGATCGAGATGTCTGAAGGAACTGACTGTCATTGTGATGAACGGTTTGTCTCTTCTGTATGTCAGTGCTAGAAAACTGTTAAAGATATTTATTTTAAATTTTGACTGGACATTTTCCAATGGATGATTATTGTGTGGTGAAATTCTGAAAAGGATCAGTGGAATCATTACCAAGATATTGCTCGGTAAGCTCAAATTCAGCATGCTCCTATTTCTTGGTTTTTGAAAGAATTGTGTAATTTCAAGCATGCTTTCTCAGTATTGCTAAAAGCAACTAACGTTTTTTTTTGTTTTAGTCTTGTAGGGCATTCATTTTCCTTCAAAATGATATGCCACATGATGCATGTAGTATCTTCGCTAGAGGCACAATACACTCTCAAAAGAGCACTACCGGGTGTGCGTTTCTCTGCAGAAAATAAATTGTGTTGTGTTCTGTATAAACCTGGTAAGGGAAGAGTTAAGGAATCTCTACCCCGTTCGCCGCTGTGCGGTGCTCAGTAACGGGGTTTACTCTTTAGTAGTGGAGGCAATGGGGCGAAGCATCTTGCCCTCGGATACAGTTCTACACTCAGTGCAACTTCAGTAGTGGAGGCAATGGGGCGAAACATCTAGCCCTCGGATGCACTTCTACATTCAGTGCAACTTCGGAAGCCGAATTTGGCAGCCGCAAAAGGACTATGGAAAAATACTTTGACCACTGAACGAGAGCCGGCGCATGCGCGCACACACACACCACAAACGCACACGCGCGCGCACACATTTATTTTTAAGAAGAATGAAGCAGCACTGACAACAATTGGGACATAGTAAAGTGTAGATAGACAAGGTACAACCAATCCCTTTCGCTGGATTCGCACACAAAAAATAGCTGCTCGGGCCTCAGTCATGGTGGACTATGTAGTTTCAATCTGAAACCATCGCCCTTGAAAACAAAATTACAGAAGAAAAATTTCGCCGACATATTTTTCAAGCACCTTTATTTTCCTACAACCAAAAAGGTATTTGTTGCACACGCCACCACACCTCCCTTATTCTCTCTGAGGCGACAAAAGGGGTGAATGCGGCGATGGAAGTTTTGAAGAAAAGGAGTTGATTCACACATCTCCCCTACATCTGTACGAGCGTATGTCGACTTTATCTCGAATGGCGCTCTGCAAGCACTCAATGCGCTGTGGTACAGTGGGTATTTTCCCCCAAAGAGCGTTGCTGTCCATTAGAGAAGAAACAACTCCGTCAGGAAGAGGCGGAGGGGGAACTGCCGCGATGGGATCTTGGGAGGGGGGGGGAGTAGAGTGTAGAACTGGGGGGGGGGGGGGAGAGGGAGAAGTAGAGTGTAGAACTGGGGGGTGGGGGGAGAAGTAGAGTGTAGAACTGTTCGAGATGAAACAAAACCAGCAGAAAACACACAGTAGACCTGAGAGTGAAAGAAGAAGGAATAAATTTCGTATGGCTTAAACAACTGTTGTTATAAACAAAATGATCCTATTCCGGTTTTATTTTGCACAAGTTGGGTTAAAAATAATATGTCTGCCAGACAGCGCTTGATGCGTTCGACGCGTAAAAAGCTCTTAGAAACCCTGTCCCGGTGAGGGCTGAGCAACTCGCCTCTACAGGGACGGAGTGTTCCCACTTAGGACTGAGTGGACAGTCACTGGTGTTCCCTCGTCTTCTTCCTGCACTGCCCGCAGCGTAACCACGTGTATTGTGACACCACGCATAGTAAGTGGAGTTACCCTGTGTAACACCAGATTTACACACGTTTCATGCTCAGAGGAAATAAACTTAGCTTTTTAAAAAGTTGACTTAAGTAAAGCGTCAGGGTCTGAGAGTAAAGAAGTTTGGTTATCACGAAACACTGCGGAGTGCTCATAGTGTTTGCAATCACGTTCTGGCCTGGCTGAAGGTTGTCTGCTGTCCTCAGAGAACACACCAGGTGTTTGAATGAAATGCTTGGAAGGAAGTATATTAGACTCCAAAGAAAAGTACCACACACCCCTCACTAAAATACGAAATAAAATATGTGTCTGGTACTGAGGTATCATTGAAGTCAACAGTAGTTTTGCTTAGAACAATTTCTGTGTTGCTTTTATTCAAGCTAATATTGTTTCATATTGGAGCAAGCGAGCAAGAAAACGAGAGAGAGAGAGAGAGAGAGAGAGAGAGAGAGAGAGAGAGAGGGAGAGGGAGAGAGAAAGGAGAGAGAGAAAGAGAGAGAGATAAAGGATAGATAGAGAGAGAAAGAGAGAGAGAGAGAGAGAGAGAAAGAGAGAGAGCGAGAGAGAGAAAGAGGAGGAGAGAGAGGGAGAGAGAGAGAGAAAGAGAGAGGGAGAGAGAGAGAGAGAGAGAGAGAAAGAGGAGGAGAGAGAGGGAGAGAGAGAGAGAGAGAGAGAGAGAGAGAGAGAGAGAGAGAGAGCTCAAGTGTGTGCAAAGCACCTTATCTTAACACGACACTAAAGATGCCACTGTAACACCAACAGTAGTCAGAAGAAGACAAAACATTTTATGAAGCCAGCAGCAGAGATGCCAGTTCCCAAAGCAAGGAAAAGTCACGTGACTTACCTAAAACAGCTGAAGCTTGGAAGAATCTTCAAGTAAAGATTTCCTGGGCGAGGACGGCGGTATCGAAACGAAAGTTTTACTTTTGTAACGGCATGACGAAACGATTGTCATCCACGAAACGCAAAGTTCAAAACCAATATATCGAGAACAGTACAGCAGTAGTGGAGTAAGCAGTCAGCAGAGTTTTGGCTTGACCTTGTCTGCTGAGACAGAGACAGCGTCTGTGTTCTGTAGATTGCTGTGTCCCCCTTGTCACAGGAGAAGTAAGAGTGGAGACGCCGAAAGGACGTCTTTCACTTTCTCCCCTAAGTCACACTGCAGCGCAGATCAAATGTGGATTTCATTTTGTGGACTGGTCACCGAAAGGACATAAAAAAAAAGTATAGCCCATGATTTGGTCTGGAGTTAGCGAAAATATGAAAACCTCTTTATATATATCAAGTCAGTAAGTTACAGATGTCTGTGAGAATTTAAAAAAAGTTTGTTATTCAGTTACTTGGTCATGTTCTTTTCAGAGGCAGATAAATGGCGCATACTACACATACTGCTTCACAAGAACAGGAAATCAGTGCTGTAAATTTAGTGATGGACTCGAACTCACATTCTGTCTGATTCACAAAACGGACACAATGGTCCCCCTGAAAGCGACGTTTAAGTCAACACAGGCAGTGGCTTCTGGCAGGGGAAAATCCCTGTGCGGTGCAGGGAGTTGCAGAGACCAGAGGGGAGAGAACGGCGAGACTTGCTGGAGCTGGTGCAGTCGAGTAGAAGGCCTCGAGCTCTGCTCTACAGGGGGAGGGGAATCCCCGTTATAACACTGCAGAGAGGTGGGGACACGCCCCCCACTCTGCCAATCACAGTCTGCCCTCCACCCTGTCCTCTGCTGACTCCGCCCCCCTCTACCCAGCTTTGTGTCATCCATTCCCTACTTCGCTGGTCCCGCATGACGAACACTACCACTCTCTTTCAGTGATCGACAGCCTGCTACAATCCCCCCCCCCTCCCTCCCCTCAACGCTCTCCCTCGGTCCCTCCACCCCATACTTTACCCCTACCCACCCCCGCTCCCCCGTTCCTCGTCTTCTTACTTAGATGCAGTCGTCGCTGATCCCTGTACCTTGTAATGAAATGCTATGAACGCCTTGATGGCACCACGTGGTGGGGGAGAGGGTGGGAATGGGTGGGAGAACAGCAGGCATATGAAATCATCAATTGCGTGCATGCATGCATGCGTGAGTGAGTGAGTGAGTGAGTGAGTGAGTGAGTGAGTGAGTGAGTGAGTGAGTGAGTGAGTGAGTGAGTGAGTGAGTGAGTGAGTGAGTGAGTGAGTGAGTGAGTGAGTGAGTGAGTGAGTGAGTGAGTGAGTGAGTGAGTGAGTGAGTGAGTGAGTGAGTGAGTGAGTGAGTGAGTGAGTGAGTGAGTGAGTGAGTGAGTGAGTGAGTGAGTGAGTGAGTGAGTGAGTGAGTGAGTGAGTGAGTGAGTGAGTGAGTGAGTGAGTGAGTGAGTGAGTGAGTGAGTGAGTGAGTGAGTGAGTGAGTGAGTGAGTGAGTGAGTGAGTGAGTGAGTGAGTGAGTGAGTGAGTGAGTGAGTGAGTGAGTGAGTGAGTGAGTGAGTGAGTGAGTGAGTGAGTGAGTGAGTGAGTGAGTGAGTGAGTGAGTGAGTGAGTGAGTGAGTGAGTGAGTGAGTGAGTGAGTGAGTGAGTGAGTGAGTGAGTGAGTGAGTGAGTGAGTGAGTGAGTGAGTGAGTGAGTGAGTGAGTGAGTGAGTGAGTGAGTGAGGAGTGAGTGAGTGAGTGAGTGAGTGAGTGAGTGAGTGAGTGAGTGAGTGAGTGAGTGAGTGAGTGAGTGAGTGAGTGAGTGAGTGAGTGAGTGAGTGAGTGAGTGAGTGAGTGAGTGAGTGAGTGAGTGAGTGAGTGAGTGAGTGAGTGAGTGAGTGAGTGAGTGAGTGAGTGAGTGAGTGAGTGAGTGAGTGAGTGAGTGAGTGAGTGAGTGAGTGAGTGAGTGAGTGAGTGAGTGAGTGAGTGAGTGAGTGAGTGAGTGAGTGAGAGCTGTGCTGGCGGGTTACGTCTCCCCCTGTCACGAGCGCTGTCGCTGTCCCGTGATGGCTGGCCTTGAGTGAAGCGGTGCACGACTGTGTGGCTTGCCGTGCAGGTAACGTTCCACAAAGTCAAGGTCTCCGTATCAAGATATGCTGAGAGTGCACCCTCTACAGTTGCTGGAAGTGCAGTCACTGTCATTGTACTCAACTCAAACTGTGGGAGATGCAGGAACGTGAAGAGCGATGTGAAATGTGCTGCACGCATCCAGTCTCAATGAACACACGCGATCTGTCTACACACATACATCGAGTCCCAACGAGTGCAGACCAGAGGATGGCGAGGCGGTGTTGCCGCGGACAACCAACAGAGAACTGACATTTTTCGGAGTAATTCACTCCAACACGCGTGTTGGCGCTAGAGAATGATGACGTCAGGAAGGAAACGGATACAGTTTAAGGCAAGCACGGCTTGCAGAATTACCTCCCTCTACTCGCTGTCTTCAAGCACCTTCCATTTCACTTCGTGTTGTCACAGTGCGTCCTCCTCGTCTGTCCGTGGGTTGCGATGCAGGAGATGACGTCTGCACTGACGACACGTCGACTTATCGTCTGCTCAGGGGGACAGTTGTCAGTTGTACTACGTCTCGCATTTACCAGCAAAACTTCTCTCGGCATTTCGACTGGCCTCTGGATTCCCTACTCCGTGCAAACACACGTCGTGGTCGAGGAGGAGAGAACTCCTTACAAGAGTTACTTCCCTTGAAGCATTTTGTCGTCCATTGTTCGCGAGCTTGGAGAGGCTTGTAAGTCATCGTTTCCATGGAAACAAACAAAGAGGTGAGAGGCCTATCCCTGCGTTCCGTTGCACTCTGCTTCATCTCTGCTACAATGTAGCAGCCTCAAGAGTTTTGATTGGTTGGTTTTATTTAATAACTTTAAAAGCACATCATTTAAAGTATAGGGTTTTGGAGGCCCTCTTTGAATACCCGAATCCTCAATATTATTTCACACTCAAATTTATCACTCTTGATCAAAGAAACGACTTAATAAAAGTGTAAGGATCGAAAATCATTCATTCACAATCTTTGATGACGTTTCAGCCAGCGGAAGAGGTCAACTTCCTGTCAAGGTCGCGCAGCAGCTAGAGCATCTCAGAAGGTGCTCTAAATGCTTCACACTAGAGTGCGCCACTTGCTGTGCCTAGCAACGACGAAACTTCAGAACTCGGAGCCGCATTAGATTGGCTCATACTAAAGAGAACTAATTTGAAGTCACTTCACGGACTTGCACGGTACACATCAGGGCCGGATCAAATTTTTTTGAGGGGGGGTGCTTAAAATTGTTTTAGGGTCTTCTCATCGAAGTGGCGAAGCCACGAGTGCGTGCCTGCGAAGCAGGCACGCCCCTCTAGGGGGGTCCGGGGGCATGCCCCCCCGGAAAATTTTGAGAAAAATGGTGCAAATCTGTGCAATCTGGCAGTGCGGTCATTTCCAAGAGTTTTTGTTTGGTCACAGATTCTTCCTGTCTCTGCCCGGGTTTGATTTGTCTGTGCGAGTAGCAAAAGGAAGGCATCTTAATTATAGCAGCACCCCCCCCCCTCCCTCCCCAGCTACCTTGGCTGCCAAGTAGAGTGTGCTTATACCAAGTGGAGAGTAGTACAGCATCTGGGCCCAGCATCTTTTAGCCCCCCCCCCCCTCCTTCCCAAGCTTTTTACTAACTATACTGTCTCTGCTACCAAGCAAAGTGTGCCGATATCCGATGAGGTGGGAAGTAGATCAACATATTTGAGCAACCACCCCCCCCCCTCCCTCCTTCCCCCAACTCCCGGCTGCCACGGGGGTTTTTTTTTTTTTTTTTTTTTTTTTTTTGGGGGGGGGTGCTCGAGCACCCCCAGCACCCCCCCTAGATCCGGCCCTGCACATGCTTCGAACCATGGAGTTTACATACCATGGAAGTGGCAAACGCGCTGGTTGCTGTCAAATTTAGAAGAAATAAATGTTTTCGTGCTCTCATCACGGTGGCAGAGTGGATTGTATGTCTTGGTTTGATATCTGTAGTAAACGTCGGCACTTATACCCATGAGTGTAACGATTTAGCAGATGACACACATTTTGGGATTCCCTTGACCTTCCTCTATGACTGGTGATGGTTATCTCCCTGTTGTTATTAATGGATTTTCGACCCAAATGCTTTTATAAAGGTGTCTATTCGATCAAGGGGGATATAAATGAAAGTGAACTTATTTAGGGGATTCATGCGTCCAAAGAGGGCCTCTAAAACCCTCTACTTTTAATGGTAACGTGCTTTTAATATAATTAAAGAAACCGATCAATCGAAACTTCTGAGCCTGCTACATCGTAGCAGAGATGAAGCAGAGTGCAACGGAACGCAGGGTATGTCAGACGATAATCTAGAACAACAAGAGAGGGGAGACCAATGCAGTCTGGCGATGCTACGTTGCAGGGGCAAGCTCTCAGAGATTTAATTCCTAGGCCTGAAGAAGGAGTTAAGTCTCCGAAAGCTTGCCCCTGCAATGTCGCACCGCCAGACTTCATTGGTCGTCCTTCTCTTGTTGTTATGGAAACGGAGCTCGTTGAAACATGGAGGCACACTTCATGGAGGCTGTGCCGCAATATATGTCGTCACAGAAAAAAGAACACCTTTCCAAACTGCCCACAAAACAAAAACAAAAACAAAAACAAATATCCTGTCTGTCTTTTGACCCTGTGAACTCTCACGTGCCACCCCAGGTTCCAGACAGAAGAAATCCTACAGTGCTAATCAAGACTTAATGGGAGGAGAACAGATC
>JAWQFJ010032342.1:0-20099 GCA_034096865.1 Theodoxus fluviatilis | reverse complement strand
ACCCGCATCTTAAAAAATCCTTCTTTCTCCTTCACCAATGTCAAACTCCTCGAAATTACGTCACGTTATTCGACGTTAAATGATCACGTCACACATTTTGTATTCGGCCTCTGTTGTGGCCACACCAAAACGTAAAAAAGTCACTTTCTGTTCAAACCTCGATTCAGAAAATTTGATACATTCAATCGGACCTAACTTCCAGTACGTGTGCAAAATGTCAAGGAAATCCGTCCAGTAGTTTTTGAGATATCAGCCGTTAAGTCGGGACTGACAAACAGACAGACAGACAAAGCTGTGAGGACATCCAGTAAACCTGGAGGGATAAACAAATTACGTATGCTATGACGTAAGACATTCTTATAGTCTTGGATGTCCTGGCTGGCCCGTTACCACGAAAGTCCACGAACATGAGCAAATATAAGTCAAAGAATTCTGGCCCTTGGGTATGACTTTGTGATCTACACATTTCTGTAGAAACTCCTGGTGGCCGCGGAACCTGACGCATCTTTTACGCTGTCTGGCAAGAGTGATGATATGTTACAAATTGCGTAGGGAGATTTCAGTCAGCTGCCTTTGCTTTTTTCTCTCTCGTTTCAGACTGATGTTTTTTGGGTGTAATACTTCAGTGACCTTATGCAACACCTTCCTTTGCAAGGTACACACAGGTATGTAAAATTATTTTCAGGAAATAATAGTATGTGACCTATCTTTAGCACATGGCTTTGGAGTTTACTTGGGTCACCTACAACTTTTCATTTTACTAAAATGTTAATGAAGGCATTATATCTTAACAAAAGCCACATCTTTTATTGCGATATTCACATAGGTGAGCACGTAAGATTGCCTTCATAAATAAACCTTTTCTACAATTTCTATCCTGCAAATGGCTTTGGGATTCACTTCCATTGACCACTAATATACTTATGCCCAAATGGTGAAGCAGGCTTTAAAAAAGCAACGCTTGTTCCTAAAGGCAAAACAGGAAAAGATAAGTGAAACAAATATGAAAACAAATAAAATCCAAACGAGAAAATAAAAGGTTTTATTTTATTTTTTTGTGGGTTTTTTTTCACTGCAGTTGACAGACAGGAAGTACAAAGTAGGCATGGTGTTATATAGTGACAGGTTGCCCATATTTGGGTTTCAAACTGCTTTTGCACTTTAACCATAGCCCTCAGCACTTCACAAAAAGCAAATGATAAAAGTACAATTCTTTAGTAAAGTTGTATATCAAATCAAACAACATCAATGTTTGGCTTTCTTTCTGAAGAGCTGAAACGAAGGGTTGAAGTAAGCAGTCATGCCTACCCAAGAGATACTGAAGCACGGCAGAAAGTTGTCATGTCTGTCCTACGCACAGCAGTTTCCAGTGTTTGCTTCATGCATATTTTCACATATAAAAACACACATATTGTAAACTATAACATTAAAAATGAAAAACGTCAAAGATGACAAATGACCATAGAATGTTGGGGCTCCTTCCACATCTCAACCAAAAAACAAGAATCTCACAAAAATCGAAAAATGAACCAAAGACTTACAACCTTCTCGGCTCTCTCACCTGACATTTACTAGAAAGAATATGACCATTCTGCTTCAGTACTCACACCAGCTAAACACCTAAGCATTATAGCAAGGGTCAACAATGGACAAAGCGATAGTGAAAGTCACCTGAAGTCTAGAAAGATGATGCTTAGATCAGTATGTCTCTTATATTCCTGCAAAATGGCTTCCAAAAGAAGTGCATTTACACAAAAACCTTTTCAGGTTAAATTTCAATGATTTCTGAAGAACCCAACCTCTAAGGAGTCGGTTGAAAAGTATATATTCTGAAGAGCCGGTTGAATGGTACATATTAAACCATGGAGATTTTGGCAATGACTTTGACCCAGGATAGGCTGCAATAAATACAGTAACGCGTTTGTGTGTGTGTGTGTGTGTGTGTGTGTGTGTGTGTGTGTGTGTGTGTGTGTGTGTGTGTGTTTGTGTGAGTGTTTGCGTGTGTGTGTGAGTGTGTTTGTGTGTGTGTGGTTTAGTTTTAATAAATGGTCAATTTGTTTTTAAATCCTAAAGTTTCTACTTAGGCAAAAGGATAAGCTAATGAACTTGCTCAGGACATCTTTGACAAAACACAACCTTGCAAGAAAGTTTAATCCTATTGGCAGGTTAATAAACCTACATATTTGTTAGAAGAAAAATAAGGAGAAGTATTAAAGCAATGTAAACATTATCTTCCACTATCAATGTAGTAATGTCAACTCGATTTTAAAGTTTAAAAATACATCACAGATTATTGAGTTAAGAACATTACGGACGCAATAACTGATAACATTCACAGAATACTGCAAATGAAATATCATATATATCGTAAAGCCTCCAAGAGTCTAAATATCACACGTTCACTTGTGTAAGACATTGCACACATGTTGGCAAACCTAACACATATATTAGACTCATTTCACTGGGTGCATTTGGCACTTAACTTTATATATACACTATTCACAACGATACAATGACCTTCATAATGATAAGACAACCAGACCTGCTGATTTCCGGCATTTTGAAATTGACATATACACACGCCAATGAACACAGACACACACACACATGCACACGCGCATTTCTTCAGTTTATGCCGACTATTAATTTTTAAAAAATATTTGTAAGCTACATACAACACAAAACACAACCACAAACACACAAATGGGTACAAAAACGGGTTCTAACCAAGTGAACTCAAATGGAGGCAAGATATTTTGTTTTTGAAGTTAATGTTGTGGTCTTAATGAGCAGAAAGCAGGCTAAAGTAGTTTGAAAGAGTAAATTGCGACTGTTGACAAGGTGGTAATTTTAAGCCAACCCAGAACCTGTGCACAGCAAGATCCTCAAAAAATGGACCTACGAAATTTCTAGGTCATAGCCATTTTTGTGGATCACACTGTGAACATGCACCTTATCAGCTGGAGTAAAGATTGAATAATTTGTTCAGATAGGGACAGAAAGAATCTACTTTTTCTTACTCTTACTGAATGTGTTAAAAAATAAAATATTTAAATTGAACTCTTTCTTTAAAAAGGAAAACTATTGAATCCGGGCAGCATGCACCTGATTGGTGGACTCTTCGATCGGGTGGTCAAGATTCATACGTAAATACAAAGGCATAAGTTGATGGTGGATCAGGAAAGATGGTACATGGGGTCCAAGGATGGGCTGGCTCCCTATTCATTTTAATATCAGGCTCTAGTGCACACAAGCGATGCAGCCGACCAGCTTCCATAGTCTTTTTCTATTAAAAAATCTATCAGACTTCAATTTATACAAGAATGATTAAATTGGGAAAAAAAACTTCAGACCTGAATTTGTATTACCAAATTTCACGAAGTTGTGTTTTGTAAAGGATGTCCAGGAAACATAGCTCATTTTACACTGCTCGGTGTTCTACTTTCACAGTGCCTAAAAAATACAGAGATTAAATGAATGAATAAACAAATGAATAAACAAACATGCACATAAATAAATGATTGAAGAAATGAACAAATACATGAACCAGTAATTACATTTCATAGCTAATAAGCCTGTGTATGGTGTGTAAGTGGATTCATCACCAAATATCAGTACAGGCTAATAGGGCAAATCACGATTTCCCTTTGTTTCGCCTTTTCCATGTTTGTTTTCAAGAAACTGAAACTGGACCCTGTTCTTGCCAAAACCCCACAGATGGACATTCAAAACTTGGGTTTTTGTTTGCTGTTTACTGGCTCACTGCATCCTTCCCAATGCTCAAATTTACCACTAATTAACGACAGGACATTTTTGATCATTACTAACTTTACACATGTCTATTTTGTGCATAGATGCTAGAAACAATTTACCAAACGTTTTATCCACAGAGACCAGAACTGACAATGGCCGCAAATGTTTAATCTGGTGTGAAAGATTTCTTTAAGGATGTCGATACCTACTAAAGCAAGTATCACTCTTTACTTTTTCAAATTTTGAGTACAGAGTTTAACTGTAGGTCATTAAGTGCATTTGAGTAAACTTGAATTTAGCAACTGTTTAATTACCTTTAACCATTGCTTAGTGAAGAGGTGGTTTTCTGGATGATACTGTGCTGTTAAAAAATATAAGCCAGATGTGACTTTTGAGATTTCCAAGAAATATAGTACAATACTCTCTGTGATATTGCAATTCATCCAATCAAAAATCGATTTCTAACCAAAACCTGGCAGAGTGGTTCAATCAATGTCATGCCTTAGGAGATTTTTAATAGAGATGGACAGAGGTACAAAGCTACTTGTGCATTCCTAGCAAGTCTTTGATTATTACTTAGTTCTTGTCCTTTCAGATGGAAACCCATTGGAGAAATTTCACCAACACTCACAGATCATAGATGAAATAAGCACAAACTAAATAATTAAGTATACAATATATAACCCACCACCAAAACATGAAACACACATTACAGCAATGCAGTTACATAGCTCTAGTTTTCATCCAAAAAAGAAAATTGTTCTTCCAAAGGTCTCTTCATCTCCTTTAAATTCCTTTCCTATGATAATCCTTAAAGACAGCTTTGCCAGCAAATAAAAACCAAATACAAAACATAAAACCCAACACCAACACATGATATGTAGCATGCAGGTACACTAGTATGACTATACATTTACTTGTACAAATGACCCCATGGCTCTTCCATTCATCCATCTTAGATTCCTTCCCTAACGTTTTGTATTGTAGGATTTTAACAAATATACCAGTTATCCCTACAAAACAAGTATTTTCCGAATATGAAGCTTTTACATTTAAAGAATGTTGACAATGAAAAGTCAACAGTAAAGGAGTGTACTCCCAGGTAGGAGAGGCAACGTGGGCAGAAGCACCTTTTCACGGGATGACACTCCAGGATCCATGCACTTGCAAACACTGCGCTCGCAAGTCACGGACTGGCTGCGGGCGATGGATGGATGGATGGATGGATGGATGGATGGATGGATGGCGTTTGATGGCCAATCTGCCTCTTTAGGCTATGCTAGGCCATTGCGCATGAAAGCCACTAGAATAGTTAAGAATAAGGATAAAAAGGAGATTTTTCCCCCAGTCATTCGCCTCTTAGGAATCGCCTAGGGAGACACGGTGGGTCTATTCTGACCCCCAACCCACAGGGGGTGGCTGCAGGCAAAAGCTCAACTGCTGGATTAAAGTAAAACTGCATCCATTTGACCCATGAAGAAAAGCATTCACGAAAAGTCCCTGCTGTACAAAAGGAAAAGAGGAATAAAGAAAATTGTAAAAAAAAAAGTATATGATCCACCTCATTGGAACAAATATATAAGGAACACATTATGAGAGAAAGAAATTTCCCAAATTATCTAAGAAAAAAAACTTTCCCTTTATTCGCCTGTACCAGTCACATTTGCAGACGTGGTGGGTCTATTCTTACCCCCAACGCACAGGGAGATGCACGCATCACTTGAGAGGAGGACTGAGAAGGACCAGTCAAAAGAGAAATGGGTAGAGTGCTTTTTAAGGGTTCAGAAAAACTGAAGCAGAATGAATGTATGACGTTTTATGGCCTATCAGCTTTTGCCCTCCATATATGGCCAACGATCATGAAATAACTACATATACATATATACCTACAGTAAAAGCAAGTCAGCACACGAATTTTCTACTTCTCTTCCTTTTACAAATTTTGCAGAGAGACTCAGACTATCTGGTCTTTACCTAAACCCAAGGGAGATAGATCAATAAATAAACTCAACAGCAACAACTAAAGCACCCACACACCCACACACACATACACACACACACACACACAAACACATAAACACATAATCACAATAACACACACACACACACACACACACACACAGATAAACACACTCACTAACATGGACACACACACACACAAACAGACACATAAACACATACTCATACTCAACATGCTCGTATGTACACACACACACACACACACACACACACACACACACACACACACACACACATGCACGTATGCACACACACACGCACACACACACACAGACACATAAACACACAAACACATACTCACTCACAAACAACTAACATGCACACTAACATGCACGCAAGCACACACACACACACACACACACACACACACACACACACACACACACACACACACACACACACACACACACACACACACACAGAGGGAAAAATTGCTAGTGAAAGTAAAATAATAAAGGACTTTCAGAGAAGACAGAAGGCTACCGGGTGTTGGTGCTCACTCCAGCTGTGCAACAAGGCACTAGAAATTTCCAAAGTGTGAACAATGGACAAAGCCACTTTAGTGGAATAAAAGGAACCCCGCAGCCTTAGTACTCACACCAGCTACTCATCTAAGAATTACAGCAGTTCAAAGTAATGCATGGTAAGTGGATGTTAATGGTAAAACTAATTTAGGGAATAATTGCAACAAGCATGTTGTTTGGGTTATTTTTGGATAATTTATCAAAACTAAAAAAAGTTTTCCTTACAATAAGACTGATGCAAGATGATGTTGATAATGATGTTTTGAGTAGTAATTACTATGTTTGACATAGATATTTTAAAAATGAATTTAAATACTAATGCAGGAGAATAAGCAAATGAACTTGCTCAGGACATCCTTTACAAAACGTAACCTTGTAAGATAGTTTATTTCAATTTGGCAGTTGTGATAATCTAAAGAGTATTATCTCGGTTGTTAGCAAGAACGAAGTACAGAGTGTCAAATCATTGTAAATGTAATCTGCCATTATCAACATGGCGCTGCCTACTCGATGCTAAAATACAGATCATCGAATTAAGATCACAACGGGCGTAAAAAAATTTATATATTAGAACAATATAAATGAGATTTATATCAAAACGCCTCCAAACTTTAAAACATCACAAGTTCACTTTTGTAAGACATTGCACAAACCTTTATGGCTAACCTAACACATAAATAACACTCATTTCACATAATGCATCTCCAGAATGTATTTCAAATAAATTATACACTACCTACAACGATACAGTGACCTTTATCACAGTACAAACACAAGAGCTGCTATATGGTGGCATTAAAACATACTTCCATGCAGTTTCACATACCAATTAATCACACGCACACATTGCTCTCTATTCCCCTCTCCCTCATACACACACACACCCGCACGCACGCACGTACGCATACACGCACGCTCACACGCATGCACACCTGATTACGCTTTTTAAAGTCTGGCATCTTGTGTGGAAAAGGTCACCTGCATTTTGGTCCATCCTGTCATGAATTTAGAAAAAAAGAAACTAAGCTACATACAACACAAAACACAACCACAAACAAGCAATTGGGGACAAAAACGGGTTCTAACCAAGTGAACTCAAATGAAGGCAAGCTATTTTGTTTTTGAAGTTAATGTTGTGGATTTTCATGAGCAGAAGGCAAGCTAAAATAGTTTGAAAGAGTAAATTTCGACTGTTGACAAGGTGGTAATTTTAAGCCAACCCAGAACCTGTGCACAGCAAGATCCCCCCAAAATGGACCTACACATTTCTAGGTCATCGCCATTTTTGTGGATCACACTATGCACATGTACCGTATCAGCTGGAGTAAAGATTGAATAATTTGTTCAGATAGGGACAGAAAGAAGTTACTTTTTCTTACTCTTACTGAATGTGTTAAAAAAAGAAAAGATTTAAATTAAACTCTTCTTAAAAAAAGGAAAACTATTGAATCCGGGCAGCATGCACCTGATTGGTGGACTCTTCGATCGGTTGGTCAAGATTCATACGTAAATACAAAGGCATAAGTTAATGGTTGGATCAGGAAAGATGGTACATGGGGCACAAGGATGGGCTGGCTCTCGGTTGGTCAAGATTCATACGTAAATACAAAGGCATAAGTTGATGGTTGGATCAGGAAAGATGGTACATGGGGCACAAGGATGGGCTGGCTCTCGGGTGGTCAAGACTCATACGTAAATACAAAGGCATAAGTTGATGGTTGGATCAGGAAAGATGGTACATGGGGCACAAGGATGGGCTGGCCCTCGGTTGGTCAAGATTCATACGTAAATACAAAGGCATAAGTTGATGGTTGGATCAGGAAAGATGGTACATGGGGCACAAGGATGGGCTGGCTCTCGGGTGGTCAAGACTCATACGTAAATACAAAGGCATAAGTTGATGGTTGGATCAGGAAAGATGGTACATGGGGCACAAGGATGGGCTGGCCCTCGGTTGGTCAAGATTCATACGTAAATACAAAGGCATAAGTTGATGGTTGGATCAGGAAAGATGGTACATGGGGCACAAGGATGGGCTGGCTCTCGGTTGGTCAAGATTCATACGTAAATACAAAGGCATAAGTTGATGGTTGGATCAGGAAAGATGGTACATGGGGCACAAGGATGGGCTGGCTCCCTGTTCATTTCAATATCAGGCTCTAGTGCAGACAGGCGATGCGGCCGACCAGCTTCCATAGTCTTTTTCTATTAAAAAATCTATCAGACTTCAATTCTTAAAACTATGATTAATTTGAAAAAGCAAAGCAGTTTTAGACTTGAAATATTGTCTGTTTTGTAAAGGATGTCCAGCAAACATAGCTCATTCTACCTTTCATAGAATATTACTGTTACGGTTCCGAAAAAGGCAGGTGAACATTATCTTTGCATAGCAGATTGCACATGTCCCAGTGCTTGACTTTCAAACTATTTAAGGACATTAATAAAACCGATAACTTTACAAAAGACCATTACCTGCACAACTGCTAGAAAGAAACAATTCTTTATATATAAAGCGTTTTCATCCACACAGACCAGAGGTCGCATTCACATGGAATGTTTTGTCTAGTGTGGAAGGTTTTTTTCTTGGTGCTGTTGCAGACTATAGCCTGATTGGAATAGCATATAACTCGTCAAGTACATTAAATATGCTTTTTTAATACAACTGCTTTTAATCGACTTTAACTCTTAATGATCTGGTGGTTTATATGGCTGGGATTGTGGTGAATAAATTTTGAGCTGGTAATATGTTTTGGGGAATCCATTTCTGACAGAATCATACTGTAAAATACTGTCAATATAAGCTGTGTGGTATTACCAAAAATGATGTAATCATGTATCTATTTCTCATGGAAAGCAGGCAGAGCAATTCTGCTAGTTTAATGTCTTATGTAGTCTATGATAGCTGAGGAAATGAGCACCAACAGGATAGTAGTAGAAATGAGCATCAACCAACAAGGAGTAGAAATGACTAAATACAAACTATCTAACCCAACATCAACACATGCAGCACGGATCACATCATTCCAGACATACACTGCTGGCATTTCTTAATCTATTTTTAAAAATCATATTCCAAAGACCCCTTTCATTAATTTGCTGTGAACTCCCTTCTTGTGGGGGAATAAAGATTAAATGTGTTCATATTGGAAACATTGGCAATACTAGACAGCAGCAAACATAAGCACCAAGCGCATGATGTGTGACCCTATGTAGCATTCATCTACACAGCTCTGGTATTACTAAAATGTTATTTGGTCTCTTCCATCCATCTCCTTCAGAGTCCTTCCCTATCATTGATACTCTTTCCACTGTAGGACAGTGGCAAAGTTACTGGTACTGGTCCAGGCATAGGGAACAAGACAAAACAGTCGACGTTTTCCAGTGTTACAATCCTCTTCAGAAGATAATATTCAAATATCAACACTGAAATGGGTGACTTAGGTTCACGCCATCTTGGCCTAATTCTTACTCCCAAAACAAAGGGAAAACTGAAACAGAAGTAATCTGAGAAAAGAGCAGGCAAACTACCCCCAGCATTCACGGATCTTTCTGCTGAGAGCCTCCGTGACGCCCGACTTAGGGGATGGTGACGTGGTTCTTCCTAAGGGATTGTCATTCTTTGTGTGTATTCTTTGATATTCAGTACAACACCCATCTTGGGGACAACATCGACACTTTAAATATTTGAGCTACTTCAGATAAAGGTCCGATTATGAATATACCAACTATAGACAAAAATAAGACTAATGGTAAAGAAACACTTAAAAGACTTCTAAAATGCAGATAAAACTGCTATATTGCATGCTACATGCAAAGTAAACAAGAAGTGATCTGACTGGAATGGAAGGGAACCCTGCAACACTCGGAAGGTCACCACATAATGCAAAGCAAACTTGATTGCGATTTCAAAATGAAGTAACACTGAACTTGTATGAAACAGAAATGGAACAGAGGATGGATTTGGGTCTTGGTTTGAATCACTGCAGGGAACATGTTCAGAGCATTTATTTGTTTTTATAAATCTTCTAGCATTTGATTTGTGTTGCCTTTTAGTTGGGCAGGAAACAAATGCTGTGTCATCCAAGTGTGGCCCTTTTAAGCCACAAATTAATGTCCTATAATTTCTCATACATAGAGCTTGGTGTGTTGTCGTTGTTGTTGCGTACCTGGGTTAAACACTCCCAGGATCACCCAAGTGGATGAGATGATTGCGTGTGTTGTTATGTTGCCAGTTGTTATGTTAGGAGCTTACCACGGCTGAAGATAATCCCCACATAACAGTACAAAATAACAACATTTTGCTGTAGCCTTGGTTTTTGGCTGGAGTCAACAAATAACAACAGCCTTTGCCCAAGGCAAAGAGCTTGGTGAAGTATAAGTATCCCCATGTCAGGAATGATGGGTTTGTGGGTGATGTTTGCAGCTGTACTGCCAGTTTTAGTTTATCCACTCACACAAAAGTTGCATAGGGTTACTCTTGAATGGTTTCACAGCCAAAATCACTAATTGTATTCATATTTTCTACACCTATTATTACGGAATAAAAAAATCAACACTAATAATAATACACTAATGCACACACACACAACTAGATTCTACTATGCACAAACATCCCTACACAAGTGTAATAGAATGACAAGTACGGGTATAGCAAGGAAGAAATACTGAAGGTTTGCCTGTGGGCCTAACAGATTCTCAGTCTACTAACTAGCAAAAGATGTAGCTTCTTCATAAAGATAGAATTTTAAAACTATCTGAGAGTCCAAACTGAGTCAGTTTGGAAACATTGTGATGGCCATGACTCCACCTCATTTCATGGGCTTGGGGAGGTTTTTTTCTTCTTTTTTTTTGGGGGGGGACTACTTTGGAAGGGAGCTCTTCCTACTGAAGGGGTTGAATAACTTTTTCCCGGTCTCTTTCGGTTTTGCCTCCTTGGCCTTGGCTCTGGCTTTGGCAACTGGACATGCGGCTCCATCCGGGCAGGTGGAGAGGCAATGGAGCTTTCTTCCAGCAGGAACGGCCTTGGCAGCAGCAGGAGGGGAAGCAGCTTCTTTTGTTGTCTCACTGGCTGGCCCTGGCTGTCGTTCATCACTGGATGTCATCATGGGCTGGCTCTGCATGCTAGCCTCCTGTGGCAGGCTGGGCGCTTTTGCCCGAACATTAGCCCAAAATTCAGGAGGCGTGGAATCCACACGTATGCCAGGTGGACGCCATGTAGACGGGTAGGGCTTGATGCCTGTGTTGAATGGCTTCTTGAATGTGCAGGGAAGCGGAGCTACTACTTGTATGCCTGTAGTTGCCTTGGTGCCTGCTGTATTGCTGGGCCCGAAAGCTGCACAGCCTCCGGATGCGCTAGCAACGTCATCAGAGGTCTTGTACGCTTCTAGCATGCGTGATGGAGTAGGTGACAGGGGTAAAGTTTTGGATGTGGTGACCCGTTCTACAGTGGAGAATTTCTCGACATCCTTCTTGCATGCTTGGGTGTCTCTCTCAGTTGAACTCTCAGCTTTCTCTGCTGGATTGATGTCCTTGACGTCAACACAACGGTTGATTTGCAGTCGCTTCACCAATTCCTGAACTTGCTGGAGGCAGGAAACCTCTTCTTGAGTTAGCTTCTGGATGAACTCTCGAGCAATGTCAAATGGTGGCTGCAATGGAGGGAGGGAGGCACCAGTGAGTGAGTGCATTGTTGTTCCCTTTCTCTCTGTAGGATTGTCAAGTCCCGAATTTGAAGAGACTGTGGATCCCACCATGTCAGATTCATCTGCCTTGCTGGAATGGCACGAGTGGCTGTCTCTGTCTGCCTCCAGAACAGCTTCAAAAAATGAGGCAAAAGGGTTGGTTCCACTTATTGGATTAATGTAGCCCTCCCCCTCTTGATCACACACTGCTTCTTCAGGTACAGGCTTTATCTCTGTGGCTTGCGCTCTGGAGCTGGATGCTCGCTTCATCTCATCTTCAGTTCTGATATCTTTCTCTAATCCTGCTAATATTATACTCTGAACCTCTGCAACAAAGCTTTGGAAAGGTGAAGAACGAAGAGCCTCCAGGTCTTCTGCAGTGATTCTGTTCTGAACGTGAAGTGGAGGACTTGAGTCGTCGGATTCAAGGCTGTATTCCGAGTCCGAGGAGTCAGAGAGTGAGCTGACATCTTCCAAGTCGCTGCTATTGTTGACCAGATGTCTTTCACAGACGTGGAAAGGATCCTCCTCTCCCTGCATCAAGACGTCAAAGTAGGATCTCATCTGGTGTACCTCAGGCTTGATGTCACCAAGCCTGAGGGCAGCCTCCTCAGGGCTGGCTGGGGTCTCGCTGGCGTCAAATTTGTGATGTTGCCACCAGGCATCCTCCTTGGGAGCAACAGGCAGCATCGACTTCAAATGGGGAAAACCGCCCTTTATCAGTACCAAGTTGTTCAGGTAACTGAGGGGTGGCATTGGATCATGAAGCTCTGCCAATCGGGTATTGGGATTTACCGTGTTTGGCAACTTCCCGTGAGGCTCATGCTTACCACCGTTGTAGTTCTTGAAGTCTTCCAGAGTTGGGATATACGGAACACAGGCACTATCTGGAAATGTGGGAATAAACTATCACAGTCAAACTAGCAACAGCGAAATTGATTGCATTTTAATATAGCAAGCAAAACAAATAAAACAAGTGCATGGCAAGGTGTTCTCACTAGATCTAATGCGGTCTTATATGCACAAAACATGCTTCCGGTTGCCAGAAAAGCACTATGTAGCATGCACTTTGTCACAGTGGATGGGTGAAGTTTTGTACTACCTAACATTTCAAGTGACAGCTTGCTTGTGGATCTAAAGGCACCTGATATTTGCTTGTCAGATTTCTTGTCTATGAAATCCAAGGTGGCCAACTAACACTTGTCTAGTGCACAGTTCCCTATGAAGCAAGCAACAACCTATGCATTGAGCAGAATGTGATGCAGCATGCAAGCCCCTGTGAAGCAAGCTCTTATAAAGCATGATCATATGCTGCTTGTTACTTTGCAAAATCATATCGTGGGTGGGTGGGTGGATAGCACATCACTAAAGACTACTCACCGGTGTCCAGTGAACCTAACAGAGCTCGGTTCAGCACTGAGAAAGGCTTGCCCATGGGGATCATCTCCAAGAGAGACATTCCTGCACCAGGGGACTCCTGCATGAAGAAATACACTAATCATGCATGCAAGGACATGCATGTACACAGGCAAGCATATATATACACACATGTAACTGCACACTTTTATTCACAAGGATGTGTTAAGGTAGTTTTTATTTCACTTTAAACCATTCATTTCTGTAACATTAACATCTGACATTTTGATTGATGCACGCGCACAGGTGCGCACGGACACACGCGTGCACGGACACACGCGTGCACGCACACACATTCACACATACACAAGTGCACACGCATGCTCGTGCACACACAAACATGCACACACACATGCACGAACACACAAACGCACACAAAGACAGAAACATAAACACACAAAGACATAGACACACATGCACACACAGAAGAATGCGAGCTCACATGCTCACACACGCACTCAGACACACTGAGTTGCATGCACACTACTAAACACTTTCTGTGGCCACACATATTCATGCATGCACAAACATGTAGGATTTTACGTAGACTTACTGTGAATTCTCGCCCGGCATCATAGGAGATGGTGCGTGCCTCGTTGGGTGGTGAGCAGCGCAGAGACAGACATGCTACAGCCATGATATGCATGAGGATTTCCTGGAAAGACATTCCATTGTCACTCGGTCCCTTTAATGTCACACACATTGAACTTACTAAATTCCTTGGACTGCAGCCTCTCTCCTCTCCCCTCTCCCTCTCGAACTCTTCCCTGCATCATGTGGTAACCGTGAGCTGATTTTACTCTCACAAGTTTCACGATTTTATGGAACACAAAACTCGTCATCCACTGAGTAATGTAAAGTAATCCTGGTCCGTGGACATTTTACAACATGTACAGTTCAGTTGTGTGTTTATTTTATGCCTGAAGAAAACATGTAAGTCGAAAATTTGCATCTGTGCTCGCCCTGTGTTAAAGCGACTTTCATTTACCGCCGCTGTTTGGGTTCTACACACATTGAACGTTTGCAGCTCCTCAAGCCCCAACCTCAGGTGGTGTGATATTAATGAGGATTTCCTGGAAAGATATTCCATTTTCACTTTGTCCCCTAAGGTCACACACACAGGGAACGTTTGCAGCCCCTAAAGCCTCCACCTCACCTGGTGTTTGAACAGCAGGCATCTGCTGAAGACCTGTGAGAAATGTCACAGTGTCTGGCCTGGAAGGTACATCAGGTTTTCGTGTGTCAATAGACTCCATAAGCCAAATTATATTGTTGCATTTGACGAAATGAAATGCATGTGTCCAGTGTTTGTAGTCTGACCATAGGCCATTTTGTGCTTGACATTCTGGCAACAGCAGTACAAGCCTCCCTTGTCTACTCACAGCATCCTGGTCTCCAGCATGACGCTCCTCCAGGTCATCCTGTTCAGTCTGCAAGACATTGAAATCAGCATTATTATCATCATCATTATCATCATCACTATCATCATCATTATCATCATCATCAGTGACCATCAGTCACCGTCATCAACCATCATCAACCATAATTAACCGTCATCATCAGTCATCATCATCATTATGTCACCATTAGTCACCATCGTCACCGTCATCGTCACATTCGTCGTCATCATCGTCATCGTCGTCGTCATCATCATCAGTCATCATCAGTCGTCATCGGTCATCGTCGTCTTCGTCATCGCCACCACCACCTTTTACGAAAAGAATCTCAAGGTGGGTACATGGTCAAGAGGACAAATGTGACCCTCCATCACTAAATGAGTCTGTTGCCCAGTTGACTCATTTTGCAAAAACCGCTCACAAAGGAGGTGGGGGTTGTAGTGATCGACTGCGAGATTTTGGGTTTTTTGGCTTCTCTAGTTCCTTCTGCGTTGTATGAGTAAGTTTGGTGTTTGAAATTAACATGTAAGAGTATGCTTTATGATGTTTTTTGGGTGTGGTGGTAAATCATTTACAAGAAAACGTCTGCGAACCGATCGTCAACATCAAGCATTTTCTCACAGTTTCTTAGCCACCACTGCAACAGGTCGACGGAGGAATACCCTAGGCTGTCAACCAAAACCAAATACACTGCTTCATCTCTGTGGCAAATTTCATGAGTCTAGAATAAGAGTTGCTAAGGAAAAAGGAGGAATAATGTCTGTAAACTTTAAACGCGTTGTTCTTAAAAAGCGTATTTTTAGGGTGTCAATCTTCAAAGTCATGTGAAATCGTGTAGGGTAATCATATTTTTATGATTATTGCACCATTGAAAAGCTTGTTGTGTGGTCTTTTTTAAAACATACATATCTCAAAATGTTCAAAATGCAACGAATGACTCATTTTATGATGGAGGGTCACAAATACACAATTGCAAATTAAAAAACATGGCATGAAAACAAAACAAAAAATCTGCAGAAACATACACAAATTAATGCGATAAGCCAGAGATAATGAAAGTCACAGCACATAAAAACAGGAAGTTTTTCACATAGTGGGATAGGCAGTTGTCTCGAGGACTACTTTGGAAAAAGACAATGAACGAGATAGACACAAAGAGAAGAGGAACAACTGAGAGGTCAATGATGATGGAGAAAGACTTGACAGCAACACTGCATCCATCAAGTGCATGCATGGACACTCTCACCAAGACCAACTCAACATCCAGCGGCAAGGCGTGGAAACTTGGGGAGGGAGGGAGGCTGGGAAGGAGGGGAAGGAGGGAGGCAGGGAGGCATGTTGTTTTCTCCTGTCTATACTGCCATGTATCAGCGGCTGCAGACTCGGTCTTACATGCCCGGATGACCCGAATCCCAGTTTTGCTAGTCTTTCCAAGATGACAGAGTAATGAAGATACAGTTTCAAATAGAGGACCGAAACCCTATGATGGGACAGACAGGACAAATGTAGGACCGCAGGCGGGAATTGAATCCGCGACCTTTTGGTTAGCGCCCGAAATGCTCTACAAGCTGAGCTACCATGGTCCGTGTTGTTTTCTCCTGTCTACACTGCCCTGTATCAGCATCTGCTGACTCTGTCCTACATGCCCGGATGACCTGAATCCCAAAATTTAGTTTTGCTAGTCTTTCCAAGATGTCATATGTCTTTTCCTAGTCACCCAGTCTATCCTGAGAGTGATAAAGATACAGTTTCACATTGAGGGCCGAAACCCTGCACTGCGACAAACAGGAAAAACGTAGGACCACAGGCGGGGACTGAACCCGCGACCTTTCGGTTAGCGCCTGAAATGCTCTCAAAGTATTTGCCTTACAAGAACGAAGTTTTGCATCTTTCTGTGAAGATTTCAGTAACCATACAAGCGGTTGTTCGAACTTCATAGTTTCTAGAGTCCAACTTGTGTTCCTTTATTCCAACACTGCTGCACATCTCTAGGATTGCAGCTTTCATGACGTGGCACCTTTCTAGCCGTAGCCTGAAAGTTAAGTATCGTGCGTTTGTGCTGAGTTAACCACTGTATTTTCACAGTCGGAATTACTAGACCAAGACTCATGTTATGGCCATGATAGTTAAGCATCATGCGTTTGTGCTGAGTTAACCACTGTATTTTCATCGTCGGAATTACTAGACCAAGACTCACGTTATGGCCATGATAGTTAAGCATCATGCGTTTGTGCTGAGTTAACCACTGTACTTTCAGTCGGAATTACTAGACCAAGACTCATGTTATGGCCATGATAGTTAAGCATCATGCGTTTGTGCTGAGTTAACCACTGTACTTTCAGTCGGAATTACTAGACCAAGACTCATGTTATGGCCATGATAGTTAAGTATCATTCGTTTGTGCTGAGTTAACCACTGTATTTTCACCATCGGAATTACTAGACCAAAACTCATGTTATGGTCATGATAGTTAAGTATCATTCGTTTGTGCTAAGTTAACTGTATTTTCAAAGTCAGAATTACTAGACCAAGACTCCGGTTATGGTCATGTGTTGTGAAGATATCTGAAACAGGCTTGTTCGCCATATGTAAGCATGCATTTGTTAATCTCTGGCTCATATTTAAAGCAGGACAATCTCTCTCTAAAACAAGCAATGGCGGGTATTTGGAAATACAACACACAAGGACGAGGATAAAGACAGGTGGAGAACATTTCCATCAAGGACGCCACTTGTAGTACTTACAAACCGGTTGTGCAAGCTGTAGAAGCCCTTCAGCTGAAAGTAGATGGAAAAAAAGCTTGTGTATTGTCATCACTACACTTGTTCTCAGACAGACGGAGGATTTGTTTTAAAACCACAGAATCTGTCAGTGCGTACAACTGTATCTATCCACACAGGAACAAACACAAACATGGATGCCAGTAAAAACATCAGCTCATACTCAAAGAACACAATAGAAAAACATACGCACATATGCAAAAACACATCTACACATCCACACACTCCTACACACACATATACATGCACATCCACAAACACGCCCACATCCACATCCACAAACACACAAACACACATTACACATACACACATACACACATCTACACACCTACGAACATGAACAATGTACATCAGGAATGAATAAATGAACGAACAAGAAGGGCAAAGCCCATACGACTCACATGCTTGACCTTGATTTTTACATGATCTTGACCTTCAGGTGACCTTCAAGGTCAAGGTCAAACAACTAAACTTACCAATGACATCATACACTAAGAACAGCTTTACACATTTTTCCTAACAAAATACATGGTCATGCAACATAAAGCTGTTAATTCAAGACATAGGAAGCACAATGGTGCTTATTGGCACTTTCTACCATGAGATATGGTCACTTTTATTGGTTCACCACCCCATTTTGGTCACATTTCATAAGGGTCAAAGTGACCTTGACCTTGATGATATGTAACCAAATGTGTCTCATGATGAAATTATGACATGTGTACTACAATGTTATGAAGTTTGGAATCTTCCATAGTTCAGGGTCAAGGTCACTTCAAAATATGTATACAATCCAACTTTAAAGAGCTCCTGTGACCTTGTCCTTGCAACAAGGCCAATCAAACTGGTATCAAAAGATAGGTATTATTTTGCCCTATATACCATACATAGGTCAGGTATCCAGTCTTGAAAACTTCAGAGAAAATTGGGAAAATGTGAAAAATGGCTGTTTTTTTTTATTTACGGCCCCTGCGACCTTGTACCAAGGTCGTCAATATGTATGTTGTTGTACGTCTTGTCATCATACATCATCATTCCAAATTGGGTGTTGATAGACTTAATAGTCTCCGAGAAAAATCCAACGTTAAAGGTTTTTACGGACGGCAGGACGCCCGGACGCCCGGACGGACGACCTAGTATGAAAGTATATCATGTGTACTACAATGTTAAGAAGTTTGGAAGACTTATCTTCCATAGTTCGGGGTCAAGGTCACGTCAAAATATATATACAATCCAACTGTAAAGAACTCCTTTGACCTTGACCTTGAAGCAAGGTCAAGTCACAATGTACGTTTTTGTACGCCTTGTCATCTTACACCAACGTGCCAAAATGGGTGTTGATAGACTTAATAGTCTCCGAGAAAAATCCAACGTTAAAGTTTTTTACAGACGCCCGGACATAGACTCACTTTTGCTTCGCATGTGAGTCAAAAATTGAATGAATGAATGAAGTTGTATGGCCTATCGGCCTTCGTAGGCTATGCAAGGCCATTGATCCCGAAATCACTAGAACTTGTTAGAATACAGTCAAGTCAAGATTTCCATGGTTATTCGCCTTTTTGCGAAATTCGTATGGACACACGGTGGTCATCCCTTTTCCCCAACCCAGAGGGAGGGGGGGGGGGGGGGGGGAGACACTGTAAATAGAGAACAAGATGGCGGATGAATGCAATCACGTACCAGAGCAATTCCTCTAGATGTGCTGAGGAACAAGAGGTTCTCGCTGACGCCCGTTTGGATGAGGGAGCGGTAGTACATGGAGTAGTAGTACCTGAGGAATTCGTTGTGGAGCTGAAAAAATGTAACATCACCTATTAAAGTTTATTCCTCGTATATCCATGCTTCTCATTCTTCCATGTTTGAATGTTCTGCATATTGTTGTTAACAGATTTAGGGAAGAGCGAGGCATTGCCCATGGGGCATTAGACTCCACTTAAAGCGGCAGAAAAGGGAAAACCCCGCAACGCCACAGCCACCAAGAACAACAGCGCCTAGAGCAACACTAACGACAGCAACAGCACCACTACCACGAAGAAAGAACAAGAAGAAGGACGAGAACAAGAACAAAAAAAACCCAGACAACAACAAAAAAACAACCACAACAAGAGGAAGGACGAAAGCAAGAACAACAAACGACCAACGACAAACAACCAATACAAGAAGGACAAATACCAGAACAAACGACCAATAGCAAACAACAACAACGACAAGAAGAAGTACGATAACAAGAAAAACAAACAACCAATACAAGAAGGACGAGAAGAACAAGCCGGTACTTAACTGGTGTTTGCCAAGTATACTGGCCAAATATGTTGTTAAAATATGTCGGGTCTTGGGATATATTTGCTGAAAATTTGGTCATGTGTTCCGGTTCTTAGTCCGTTTTTGCCGAGACTTGGCAAATAGTTACCAAGATTTGGGATATTGGTCCAACAGGTAATGCCAATAGCTATTGGTGTGAGGTATTCAATGCACAATAAAGGGAAAAATCCGTTGTTTACATTTAAAGCCATTGCACACCTATCGATG
>JAWQFJ010032340.1:0-17421 GCA_034096865.1 Theodoxus fluviatilis | reverse complement strand
AGAGAGAGAGAGAGCAGGGAGACGAGAGAGAGAGAGCGAGAGAGACAGAGATGAGACACGAGACATGAAGACAGAGAGACAGAAGGGGAGAGACGATGACAGCGAGATGACAGAGAGAGAGACACCCACAGAGTTAGAGGGAGGGAGAGAGAGAGAGAGATGAGAGAGGGGGGGGGGTGGGGGGGGGGGGGGGGGGGGTGGGGGGAGAGAGAGAGACGTATCGAGGAGAGGGGGGTGTGGGGGGGAGAGAGAGAGAGAGGTGGGGGGGGAGAGAGAGAGAGAGAGAGAGAGAGAGAGAGAGAGAGAGGAGAGAGAGCGAGGAGATATGAGTAGTGTAGAGCAGGGTTCAGAGCGAGCCTGTGTCCCCATGCGCAGGGGAGCAGATAGAGCTGCACGCACACTTTGCAACACGTCCTCGAGAGAGCGCACACTCACACGATCACACGCATGCTTGAACGACCCACAGAGATCGAGAAGTGCCATATCACACCGTGCATGTACCATTCGCAGGTTCAGACGATAGCACTGTTTATGTCCTCCTTCGCCACGTACTTGCGTCCTAGACAGACTTTTGAAGAGATAATATAAAGAAGAACGACCTATACCCTACTTTTTCAACGGCCGACGGGGGTGAAGATGTATTTTTAGATTCCTCCTTTACAATTCGTTCTCTGTGCAAGTCCTCGCGCCGCTTTTCAACCGCAGCTAAACTTAGCTCCTTTCGACTCCTCTCCGCAAACACCCGATCTTCGTCGTAGCTACGGTGTTCGGCACAGACTTGTGTACAGTAACCTGCACTCGTCGACCGACAAACAATACGCTGTCTGCAGACTGCACTGCAACTCCTGCACCGTGGGTCTATCGCGTTGAATAGAACCATTTTCTCGCAGGCACCCCAAGGAATTTCCACCCCGAACACGATTATGACTCTACGGCTGTGGGTTTATTAAATGGTAGAAAAGTCAGAGTGAGAATAATTATTTTGGACAGATTGCAATTTCACTGCCTGATCGAAGACTGCACCAAATATGATTATGATTATGGCTAGGGTTTTTTTAATGCTGAATTGAAGAAGAGAGAGAGGGAAAACATATTATGGACAGATCGCAATTTTATTGTCTGATCGACTGTACCTCAACTCAAGCGCCGTGCATGGGTCCGTGGCGCCGAGCAGAGCGTTCTTTGCAGATTCCCCACTGGGATTTTCACACCGAATAATTATTGCTACGGCTCTTTGGCGGTGGCTTAATTAACAGAAACGGAAGAGGTCAGAGAGAATTATTCCGTGAACCCGAGTCAATACTACCGGTAGGCGAAGGTGGACTAAAATGAGAGAGAATGCGTTGTGGACAGATCACACTGAGATTGCCTAGCCAAAGACTGCACCGTCACTCTCGCGCTGCAAGTCTATCACGCTGAAACCCTCTGTGGGTTGGGGGTCAGAACTGACCCCCCTGTGGGTTGGGGGTCAGAATTGACCCCCTGTGGGTTGGGGGTCAGAATAGACCCCCTGTGGGTTGGGGGTCAGAATAGACCCCCTGTGGGTTGGGGGTCAGAATAGACCCTCTGTGGGTTGGGGGTCAGAACTGACCCACCGCATCTCCCTACGCGATTCGTAAAAGGCGAGTAACTAGGGCCACCGTGACTTGATTTGCGTTTACTCTAAACTATTCTTGTGATTTTCGTGCTTAATGGCTTTACATAGCCTACAAAGGCTGACAGGCCGTAACACACTATCCATCCATCCACCACGCTGAACAGAGCTTTCTCTGCTCAGATAACCTGCCGACATTTTCACACTGAACACGATTATGATTCGATAGTGGGTTTAAAAAAAGAAAGAAAGAAAGAAAAGTGTGAAAAGGAGCAAGTCTTGTAGAATGGACAGATCCCTGACCACGAGATAAATGGAATCGACTTCTGATCAATGGTCAATTTATCAATGAATGTTATTTTGCATGCGGCTACACACTGTGATTCTCTTCATGTCAGCGCGACATCTTCGCGACAAGCGGGTGGAGTTGCGTGCAGACACAGAACGCGGACATGCACAAGCAGCTGTTTGAGAACGTGGAGTGTGCATGGAAAAGGGTATGAATATCAATCACGGATCATTTAACACATCTTGACTTAAGAGAACCATCGGGGGGGTGTGTGTGTGTGTGTGTGTGTGTGTGTGTGTGTGTGTGTGTGTGTGTGTGTGTGTGTGTGTGTGTGTGTGTGTGTGTGTGTGTGTGTGTGTGTGTGAGAGAGAGAGAAAGGGGGGGGGGGGGGGGCGGACGGACGAACGGGCGGTCGGGCGGGCGGGCGAACAGGCGGAAGGGCGGACGGATGGATGGACGAACGAACAAACAGAAAGACAGAGAGAGGAGGAGGAGGAGTAGGAATGAGGGAGGTGTGTGTAATGAAAGTGTCGTGAGAGCAGAAACACAAAACGAACTCAAAGCAGGCATAATTAATATATTCTTTTTTTAAGCATCAGGATCACACTGCTACCTTGTACTGTACATATAGAGGGCAGGATCACACTGCTACCTTGTACTGTACATATACAGGGCAGGATCACACTGCTACCTTGGACTGTACATATACAGGGCAGGATCACACTGCTACCTTGTACTGTACATATACAGGGCAGGATCACACTGCTACCTTGTACTGTACATATAGAGGGCAGGATCACACTGCTACCTTGTACTGTACATATACAGGGCAGGATCACACTGCTACCTTGTACTGTACATATAGAGGGCAGGATCACACTGCTACCTTGTACTGTACATATAGAGGGCAGGATCACACTGCTACCTTGGACTGTTCATATACAGGGCAGGATCACACTGCTACCTTGTACTGTACATATAGAGGGCAGGATCACACTGCTACCTTGGACTGTACATATAGAGGGCAGGATCACACTGCTACCTTGTACTGTACATATAGAGGGCAGGATCACACTGCTACCTTGTACTGTACATATAGAGGGCAGGATCACACTGCTACCTTGTACTGTACATATAGAGGGCAAGACGCGGACACGGACACTACTTTCCACTCGGTTTTGAATCGGATAAGTTTATGACGCCGCGGTCATTGACCTGAAGCAGTCAGGAGACAAGAATGGATTAAAAAGGAAAGCTGTAGTGGGGTAAGGGGGGGGGGGGGGGGGCGGGGGGGGGGGGGAGAGGGAGTAGTGGGTGGGGGACGGCGGTGGTGGGTCAGCGGATGAGAGATCTGCAAAATCAAGAGAAGAAAACCTCGAATTGGCCTCGGGTGTTATTACAAGATGTTTACATCCACATTCCAGGCAGAGAGTAGAGTGCACAGCCATCACGTACGATGCTCCCAGCAATCTGGAGGGTGGGGAGAGGGAAGGACGTAATCTGCAGCGTGTCTTGTCCTCACCCCAGATAGCCAGAGCAGTGGACAGCGTGTCTTGTCACCCCAGATAGCCAGAGCAGTGGACAGCGTGTCTTGTCCTCACCCCAGATAGCCAGAGCAGTGGACAGCATGTCTAGCTTGTCCTCACCCCAGATAGCCAGAGCAGTGGACAGCGTGTCTTGTCGTCACCCCAGATAGCCAGAGCAGTGGACAGCGTGTCTTGTCGTCACCCCAGATAGCCAGAGCAGTGGACAGCTGTCTTGTCGTCACCCCAGATAGCCAGAGCAGTGGACAGCTGTCTTGTCCTCACCCCAGATAGCCAGAGCAGTGGACAGCGTGTCTAGCTTGTCCTCACCCCAGATAGCCAGAGCAGTGGACAGCGTGTCTTGTCGTCACCCCAGATAGCCAGAGCAGTGGACAGCGTGTCTTGTCCTCACCCCAGATAGCCAGAGCAGTGGACAGCGTGTCTTGTCGTCACCCCAGATAGCCAGAGCAGTGGACAGCGTGTCTTGTCCTCACCCCAGATAGCCAGAGCAGTGGACAGCATGTCTAGCTTGTCGTCATCCCAGATAGCCAGAGCAGTGGACAGCGTGTCTTGTCGTCACCCCAGATAGCCAGAGCAGTGGACAGCGTGTCTTGTCCTCACCCCAGATAGCCAGAGCAGTGGACAGCGTGTCTTGTCCTCACCCCAGATAGCCAGAGCAGTGGACAGCGTGTCTTGTCACCCCAGATAGCCAGAGCAGTGGACAGCGTGTCTTGTCCTCACCCCAGATAGCCAGAGCAGTGGACAGCGTGTCTTGTCGTCACCCCAGATAGCCAGAGCAGTGGACAGCGTGTCTTGTCACTCCAGATAGCCAGAGCAGTGGACAGCGTGTCTTGTCGTCACCCCAGATAGCCAGAGCAGTGGACAGCGTGTCTTGTCACCCCAGATAGCCAGAGCAGTGGACAGCGTGTCTTGTCGTCACCCCAGATAGCCAGAGCAGTGGTCAGCGTGTCTTGTCCTCACCCCTGATAGCCAGAGCAGTGGACAGCGTGTCTTGTCACCCCAGATAGCCAGAGCAGTGGACAGCTGTCTTGTCCTCACCCCTGATAGCCAGAGCAGTGGACAGCTGTCTTGTCCTCACCCCTGATAGCCAGAGCAGTGGTCAGCGTGTCTTGTCACCCCAGATAGCCAGAGCAGTGGCCAGCGTTGCACTTAGTTATGGACGTAGCTGACGCTTTGTCTGAACATTCTTCTTCAAGTAACAAGTCTGGAGTGAGGGCTTGTCACTGTCTGAGGTCACACTAAGTAACAAGTCTGGAGTGAGGGCTTGTCACTGTCTGAGGTCACACTAAGTAACAAGTCTGGAGTGAGGGCTTGTCACTGTCTGAGGTCACACTAAGTAACAAGTCTGGAGTGAGGGCTTGTCACTGTCTGAGGTCACACTAGATGTGGAACCAGGGAAGGCTCCGTGTGAATATTTTGCTCAGTAAGCAAGTCTCGAGTGTGCTCGTGTTACCCTGGAATCTGACGTCACACCAGAAGTAGGTGAAACGACCACATGATCATTCTGAATGAAACTGAGTTCCCTAGTGGGGTCTTTTCGCAATGGAGATCCAGGTCAAACCCGAGATGGACAAAACCACCAGAGGCTCCTTGGGTATCTTCTTCAACAGAAAACCCCTATGGCCACGGCCGCCCATCTCATTGGCGGGATGCCCTGGTTGCTGGGGTGTCCAGGCTGCTCCAGTCGCTCATCCAGGGGAAAGCAGGCAAAGACGCCACCAGGGACTTGGGGGGGGGGGGGGGGGGGGGGGCGGAGGGGGGATATCGGGACAGTGTCAGATCATCAGGACCCGACCGTGCGTTCCGGCGACCTTGAAAGATCAAACCAACTCATGAGCAGCGACCAACAGATGGAGTCCCGTCTCACAGAGATTCAACGTCCAAGAGCCAAGCTCTTCCAAAGTACACACTCCATATTCTGCGTTAAATAACTCAGGATCCTGGACAGAAATAACTCAGGATCCTGGACAGAAATAACTCAGGATCCTGGACAGAAATAACTCAGGATCCTGGATATGCAGATGAGGACACGTGCAGGCGAAAAGAACCAATCCAGGTGCAGCGCTACATTGCGCAGGTCCCGTCACCCAGAAATTCTGCGTCCGAGCCGAGAGTCCGCACAGTACACACTCCACATTCTCCGTGAAACAGCTATTGTCAACATCCTCAACACGAGGACAAGAACATCAGCGGGAAAAAACCTCAGAGGACTGCCAGCTGCTGAGAGGATGGTGGGGCCTGTGAACTCAAGTGTTGCGGACAAGTTCGGGTAGGACTTTCGAATCAGGCATACAAGCCAAAACCGTTTGGTAGGACGCTTCTGATTGGCTGATGGACCATATCATCTGACTGCCATGGAACCTTGTTTACGTCCCAGTTGACACAAGCTGGTTTCACTTTGGCATAATTTATGTCCGAGCTGAAATGTTCTCAGGCACTTATAATTCAAATTTTCCTCATGACATGATCATATCGCGCCTTTGTATCCACATAACAGTCTTCCTCTCTGACCAGATGCCAAAGTTGGGGCTGGGAGGGACGAGGTGTAGGGAGATTCGGCGAAGGGACTTCGTCGATTCTTCAAGCCGAGCTCACATGAAAGGTCGTCAGTTTCGCCGAGGCGTGTGTGTACGTCAAGACTTGCTCCATGGCCAGCTGGCCCTTCGTGTCCATTGTTGTGCACGTGAGAAAGGCAAAGAACAATTATCGAGTTTCTACGTCTTCACGACGTCGTCGTCTAGTTGGCCAGAAATAATAGCCTAATAATAATAATAATAATAATAATAATAATAATAATAATAATAATAATAATAATAATAATAATAATAATAAGCATTTTAAACACGCATTTCTTGCAAGAACTCAATGCGCGGGCATAGCCACATTTACACGCAGTTACTCGTCAGTCATATATCTACTACATAGCACAACACTCCTACGACTATCATACCAGGACTTGAAAATAACAACCTAGGAGGTTACAGAAAAGCAAGACGAAACATATGGGTTTTTAACTGTGATCAAAGACCCTATGCTGTGATTTTTAAATGGACATAGTTGTTGCATCACGTAGGCCAGCCGGCAGGGAATCCCAGACACTAGGGGCAATGTAACTGAAACTACGCTCTCCGAAAGACTTGGTACTACGCTTTGGAATTTTCAGAAGCTTTTCACTTGATGAGTGGAGAGAACGGGAAGGGTGATAGGTTCAAAGGGAGGCCGAAAGATATGCCGGAAGGGTTGAATCAAAATGACGGTACGCCAAAACAGCAATTTTGTACTGGAAGCGGAAATTAACGGGAAGCCAGTGTAGATGTTCAGGAGGGGTGTCACATGATCGCGCTTGCCCTTCATAAGAACCAGGCGTGCCGCACAGTTTTGAACTCGTTGCAGACGGTTTACAAAGACCCTATATACACTGTATATAGGATCTTTGCGGTTTAGTTGTTCTGCCGGAAGACCCGCCAGGACTGAATTGCAGTAATCCAGTCGTGACGTGATCCTGGCAGTTACTAGCCTAGCACAGGTAGTGTCCGAAAATAAATCGACCAGTTGCATAAGTTTTGTGCACACATGGCTTAGCAGGAAGTCGTGGGCAGTGCTGACCAAATGGCGGCAGAAGGCACACTAATTTTATCATAATTTATGCATGACAAACCAGGCCAGAGCTGCCGGAATACTTGAACTAGAACTTGAACTTTATCGGCGAGGCCATCGGCCCATAGCATTTACATGGCAACATCCAGCAATAAACACAGTCACAATCTGGACACAGAGCAGTTACCTTCCTACTCACTTAATGGGGAGTCGGGCAGAAATCGTGTGCGGGTTTTTCCCCTCCCAACTGCTGCGTTGTATAAGTAAAAATAACGCTCTGAAATGTAATCGGCTGGATGGAGTCCCCTGGAGCCGTGGTCGATTCAGTCGTCTTTGGCAGCAGGTGTGGCAGCTGAGATCTCTTCTGTCCGGGAAAGTGTGCAAGAGCGGCTGATCGAGTGAGTGACGGCTGAGTGAGTGAGTGACGGTGGAGTGACCGAGTGATGGGTGTGCAAGAACTGAAGAAGAAAGTGGACGGAGCATGGAGGAGAGTGAGCAAAGCCAGAGGATGCCTGGGGAGAGACTAATCAGAGCGACAGGCGGAGTGAACACGACGAAGAGACAAAATGTCTTCAGTCTTCACGGTCCATGACTATCTGCCCCCTCACCACACCCCACGTGACGTTCAGCATCTTTCTGCAAAGCCTGCTGGTACCGAGGGGGAGATATCACGTGACGTTCAGCATCTTTCCTGCACGGCCTGCTGGTACAGAGGGGTAGATATCACGTGACGTTCAGCATCTTTCCTGCAAGGCCTGCTGGTACCGAGGGGGAGATATCACGTGACGTTCAGCATCTTTCCTGCAAGGCCTGCTGGTACCGAGGGGGAGATATCACGTGACGTTCAGCATCTTTCCTGCACGGCCTGCTGGTACAGAGGGGTAGATATCACGTGACGTTCAGCATCTTTCCTGCAAGGCCTGCTGGTACCGAGGGGGAGATATCACGTGACGTTCAGCATCTTTCCTGCAAGGCCTGCTGGTACCGAGGGGGAGATATCACGTGACGTTCAGCATCTTTCCTGCACGGCCTGCTGGTACAGAGGGGTAGATATCACGTGACGTTCAGCATCTTTCCTGCAAGGCCTGCTGGTACCGAGGGGTAGATATCACGTGACGTTCAGCATCTTTCCTGCAAGGCCTGCTGGTACCGAGGGGGAGATATCACGTGACGTTCAGCATCTTTCCTGCACGGCCTGCTGGTACAGAGGGGTAGATATCACGTGACGTTCAGCATCTTTCCTGCAAGGCCTGCTGGTACCGAGGGGGAGATATCACGTGACGTTCAGCATCTTTCCTGCACGGCCTGCTGGTACAGAGGGGTATATATGACGTGACGTTCAGCATCTTTCCTGCAAGGCCTGCTGGTACCGAGGGGTAGATATCACGTGACGTTCAGCATTTTTCCTGCACGGTCTGCTGGTACCGAGGGGTAGATATCACGTGACATTCAGCATCTTTCCTGCAAGGCCTGCTGGTACCGAGGGGGAGATCTGCGTCAAGTGCATGTAAGCGCTTTTAATACTTGACTCTGGGGTTCTGGGATTCTATGTCAGCATATGAAGAGATCTTGTGTGAGTGTTAGTGCAAACTATTCCTAACTTGCATCATCACACATGCAGCTCTCCAGGGGGAAAAGTGTCGATGGGAGAGATCAGCATGGAAAGGCGGCCCGATTCTACAAGACAAGAGTGCCCATGGTACACAAGCGAAGTGCATTTCGCTAAAATCGAGAAGCGAATAGCAGAGATGCACTGGAGGAAATCAGAACTGACTGTGCATAGAGACATCTACGTTCAAAAAAAAAACCTACAAGAAGACCATCAGACATGCAAAAGCACAATATATAAAAGGTCAAATCGAACAAAAAGCGAGAAACCCTCGAGCCATGTCCAATCTGCTAACATCAATTCTAGGTAATTAGGAAAAGAAACCTCTCCCCACCAAACCAAATGGACAAATCCTAGCCAACAAATTTCAAACATATTTCAGAGAAAAAATTGAAAAGATCAGAACAGCTATCCCCCCACAACGGTAGCGGAAGAAGCATCTACATCCCTGAACCAAGGTCTGAAAGACTTGTCTCCTTTCCATCCCGAGGAGCTTCGAAAGATCATTCTGAAGATGAAGCCCACCTCCTGCGAGCTTGATGATGTGCTGACAAGGTTGCTACGTCTATGTCTTGACGCATTCCTGCCCATGATTATAGACCTAGTGAATCACTCCTTAAGATCAGGTGAATTCCCATACACAATGAAGAAAGCAATTGTCCGGCCACTGCTTAAGAAGCCAAATCTGGACGCCGATGAGCTCGGCGGCTACAGACCTGTGTCCAATCTGTGTTTTATATCAAAAATCATAGAGAAAGCTGTTTCCATAAGGCTATGCATCTACTCCCAAAACTCTAGTCGGCATACAGGCCAGGACACAGCACCGAAACTGCACTCCTGAGAGTGTTCAACGATATTCGATGTGCTATCGATGATGGCCGGGTTGCCCTCGTGACTCTTTTAGATCTCTCAGCAGCCTTCGATACCATCGATCACGGTGTTCTTCTATCCCGATTAAAGAACTTAGGAATATCATCAACAGCCTTCAAATGGTTTCAATCATACTTATCTGGAAGAACACAGACGGTTGTTGTGGAAGGAGGGACTTCGAGTGAGGTGGTTATCACCTGTGGAGTTCCTCAGGGGTCAATTCTCGGACCGTTGCTATATTCCATCTACACAGTATCTCTGAGTGCCCTGATTGATAGTCATCATCTGTCATTCCATCTTTACGCAGATGATACTATGATATTTACAACCTCGAACCCTGACAAAGACTCTTTCGCTGCGGCAAAAGCTTCCATGGAGAGATGTTGCACCGATGTGAAAACATGGATGGTGAAAAGTCGTCTGAAATTAAATGAAGACAAAACAGAATTCATCATCATCGGTTCTAAGGCACATGTTCAGTTGTTCCAAAAAACTAACATCTCCATTTCGGGAGTCCAAGTCCCCTCGTCAAGATGTGTGACATATCTTGGCGTAAAGATCGATGAGCTTTTTTCTATGGGGCCACACGTAAGCAGAACGATCTCTTCCTCCTACTGGCAGCTCCGACGTATCAGACAATGCCTGACTGAAAAATCGGCCACAACTCTTGTATTGACGTTGGTGATGTCAAATCTTGATTACTGCAATAGCCTTCTGCTAGGTGAAACCCAAGAACATCTCCGAAGACTTCAACAGGTGCAGAACACCGCAGCACGTATAGTGAAACGTCCACCTAGTCGTTCTCACCTAACACCCATCCTTCGAGCAGGCGAAATCTCTAGTTTTCTAGAATGTCCTTCGAGAGCTACTGGCTGCCTGTCCACCAACGTATTGTGTTCAAAACACTGTGTCATGTGTCCAAGTGCGTCAATGGTTTGGCCCCGCTGTATCTGGTTGAGCTCCTCAAGACTTATAAGCCTGTGAGGGATCTCAGATCTTCGGCGCAGTCATTACTCCATGTGCCACGCTACAACACCAAGAGATCTGGAGAAAGAGCATTATCGTATGCTGGACCGAAACTCTGGAACGATATCCCAGACAGACTGAGGAAATCTCCTTCAATACAGACTTTCAAGTCACAGCTAAAAACTATTTTATTCAAAGGGTGGACGTGTTGAGCGCCTTCAGCATGCCTTTGGGTGTGAGATTGGCGCTATATAAGAGCCAAAATACACACATACCTACATAAGTAAATAGAGTTTTGAAAATCGGATACGAAGGCCCTAGGAACTCGAATAGAAACCCTGCAAGTCCACAACTGATGAGATGTGTGTGTGTGTGTGTGTGTGTGTGTGTGTGTGTGTGTGTTTGTGTGTGCATGCACGCGCATGTTGTTTAGATCGACTCGGATCTTATTTTGTAGTTGAACCAAAGACCATACATATGTAGTACGGTATATATGCGCAAATGAAATGGCCTACAATGCTACATGCACGGGTAGTTACTAAGTTATGATGGAATAATCAGGGCCAAGTGCCTGATATCAGTCCTCATTATACAAAAATAGCAGAGGCTTGATGATAAACAAAGTGTGGGCATTAAAATACATCGATCATCACTCATTGCGCAATTTCGACAGCAAGTTCGGCAATCGAGAAACGCCAGCGGTTCTAGGGGAGGCAACTCCTTCACTTACCGTAACTAAGGCTACTGAAGACTCTGCATTCCGAGCCGAGAAACGACGAGATGATGCTGCTGCGAGGTGAAAGTTCATGGAGGTTAATCGTATGACGATAACGAGACGTTTCGTGCGGAGCCGTTCGATTCTTTCATCGCGCTTTTATATACCTTTTTCTCTTCCCCAAAACATCGTGTGTCGTGAGTAGCTAGAAACTCTCTACGGAGCGAAGCAGCAGACCGTCAGAAGAAGAGCCCCCGTCGCAGTGTTTCAGCCCTATTATCTTCCTTACACTCTCGGGGGGGTGGGCCTGGACTGACCTCCAGGTGTCCGTCTTTCTGCCACTGTATTTGACAGGGGCGGGGAGAAGCAATCGGTATTAAGCATCTTGCTCAAGGATGCAACTCTAGAATCAGAGCCGTTTCGAACACCGCACCCGCTGACTGCAGGTCCAGCGCGCTACCGCTCGGCTTCGCAGGGAAAGTGCTCTCTCATTGGCAGGTCTTTTTCTTCGGTTCGAGATCGCGCCTGTCCCCCGCTCGGCCAGGGGGCCAGAGGCATGCTACGTGACCTCGCCCGCGCGACCGGCCACGGCGGGTTATTGGGTGGAGGAATGTGCCACGGTACTGGCAAGTTTTCCGTTCGAATTCGTGTCTCAACAAGCGCACACTATGCGGACCCTAATCTGCTGTTTCTGCGCATCCATATAGACAGATGCCCTCTCTGCGGCGTCTGTGTCGGTAAACACAGCAGGATTTGTTTACCCTCAGTTACTACTTTAGTAGTTTTCAATCGACTTTGTGAGCTATGGTCTCCAGTTTTAAATCTCAGGTTTTCAACCTCGGATGTCAATCTCATTAATGTGTGGTTTGTCAAGGGACTGGATCACGTTTGATGTGTGTTAAGAATTTTTCGTTTTTCTGCACTAGAGAAAGTAGACACAGCTGTATCAAGCCGCTTTTGTAGGAAAAAAATTGTGGAATAAAATTATGAATATGAGAGAGAGAGAGAGAGAGAGAGAGAGAGAGAGAGAGAGAGAGAGAGAGAGAGAGAGGGAGAGGAGGGGGAGGGGGAGATAGAGGGTGGGGAGGGGAAATAGACGGTGGGGAGAGGGGGGGGGGGGGGGCCTGCTGAGAGAGATGAGACAGCGAGAGAGACAGAGAGAGAAGAGACAGAGCAGATAGAGAGAGGAGAGGACAGAGAGCGAGCGAGAAAAAGACCGACGAGAGAGAGAGAGAGAGGAGAGAGAGACAGACAGAGACCCAGAGAGACCAGACAGAGCAGAGACAGAGACGAGAGGAGAGAGAGACGAGAGGGAGAGAGAGAGAGAGAGAGACAGAGAGAGAGAGAGATGAGAGAGAGCAGAGCCAGAGAGAGAGAGAGAGAGGAGACATGAGAGAGAGGGAGATAGAGAGAGATGGGATGGACTGGCTTTGAGATTAGAGACGGCAGAGGCAATGAGGGAGAGAACTGACGAGATGACCCGGGAAGAGCGGATGGAGATGCCGCACACGAGAGGGAGAGCGAGACGATGGGAGGGAGAGTGGGACTCGAGAGAGTCCCTTGGAGAAGGGAGTGACCCGAGCGAGCGGGGGAGAGATGAACAGTCGGACAAGTGAGAGACGTCGAGGAGATGACTAGAGAGAGGAAGGGAGTTAATTGTGAGGATGAGATCGCAAAGTGTGGATGTAGCTCGAGAGAAGATGGCGAGAGGTGAATCGGCGATAAATTGTGAGACCGAGAGAGAGAGAGAACGAGAGAAAAAAACAAAAAAAAAAAAAGAGAGAGAGAAAGACTTCCACTTTATGAGAACAAAATACAACTTTGAATGTGTCATCATAACACGATGATTATATTGCCTCCTGGCAGTGCGCATTCTAGTAAACTAGAGATTTCGCCTACCGGCAAAAGTATCTCTAGCACAGTTCACGTCACGTGATGGAAGGTTTTTGGCCAATTTATGCAAACGGAGGTCACACGAGAGGCTTGTGGGATAGCTGATGTGCTCCCTGACATACGCCGTTAAAATAGTTCTAAGACTATTTCGCACAAAACTCTTAACTTACTCTTGTTGAGACAACAAACAAACGTTTATTCGATACAATAAAATGTTTGTGTTGAAATGGAAACAAGTTTTGACATCTGAATGATTTCTGTAAAAAGTGGAGAGAGAAATAGTATCAGAACGAACTATTTTTGGCGCAATGCTGTAATGCGAAGGGTCAAGCCTATTACCCATTCATTGCAAACTGTGCCAGAGTCACTGACTCGGGTTTACAGAATGGGCAGTGCCCTGAGGTCCATCATCTATCAGATCTCTGCCATCCAATTTTACACCAAGAATTAACTAAAATAATTATCCATAGTCATGTGAGATGACTCTCAGCGAAAATTTGCTGCATCAGTTTAGATCAAGCATAAGGTAGTAACGTTGGTAATGCATACAGTAATGAAAACAAAAGTGCATAACGGCAATCCAATCACTCTTTGTTGTATGTAGTTCATTTGAATGATAAATAACAGTACAAGTCAGTTGCTTTGTGTAATAAAATGGGTCAATTGATCACAGATAGCAAGTGAAGAAACTTTAGAATGGAAATGATTGGTAATTCAACTTCATAACTTTCATTCTGAAGGCAACATGCAAGAAATAAAAATAAATTGTGGTTGCAAGATAAAAAGGAACACTAAAACAAGTCCCTGAAATGTATTACAGGACACATGAAAGACAAATGGGTGAAAATATTGAAAGTCTAGTTCAACTGCTCAAAAATGATGACATATTACATTTTGTCAAAAACTGACAATCAACATGAAAAAATAAATGCATTGATGATTGACACTCAAATGGATCTCACATAACCATTGCAACAATTGATAGTGAGATACATATAATCATAAGATCTCTATCATCTTCTGCTTCTTGGTCTCATGCATACATGCTCATACTTACTGTCAGCATGAAACTGCAACAATAATATGGCACACCATGGGCAATTTTAAAAAAATAATTGTTTTGAATCAAAGGTGTTGGCCTACAGAAAAATCAAGGTGTTAACATTCTGATGCAATTTGGATTACAAATTATTGTTCTCAGCGACAATGATCATGCTTCACTTATTCAGCTTTCTACAGCCAATTTGTTCTTGCCTTTAGATTCCAAAAGAATGTTTTCATTGAATTCTTCATCAGTCCAAGGAAATGAATAGGGATGGAAGAAACTAGATATTGATATCAACGTGTCATAGTACAGCAAATTGTTCATCCATAGCACACAAGAACAATAAGTACTGCAATTGTCTCGTTCTCTTCTCTTTCATTTGTTTCCTTGTTTTTCCACTGAGCTAAATGAAACAAACAAAGATGGTGGGAATGTTCATAATTCAGTATAGAGTGAAGAACATACAAATAAGGCATTAACATTGTTAAAGCGACTAGATGTGCTAACATTTCACAAAAATTCTTAACTGCAATGTGAAGTAAAACTCTCACACCTGATTCGGCTTAAAACTCACAACGTCAACATGGAGAGGACATGTGGAGATGGTGGCAAGAGTGTCACCAGCATTGCTCTCCTCTGGTGCTGGCAGTACCACAAGAAAACCCGTGCCTGCTCAACCAGTCCTCAGTTTGTCTGAGGAGAGTGCATCGGAGAGGGCCATGCTGCAGTAACTTGCATTAACTCCGGCAACTCAAAGCTCCATGTCAATCTGTCCATTGGTCGTCCATCACAAGAGCTTTATTGCACAAATGGCAGAAGTTTGATGTCATAGTGTTTGGCACTTATTTTGCAACCTGGAGATGCTACACAGGGAGAGAGAAAACAACAACAACACACACACACACACACACACACACACACAACACACATACACACAAACATTAACACTTGTATTATCAAACATGACAAAAATGCTGGACTCACTAATAGTGAATTTCTATTTTGAGCTGCTACTACAGTAAGCTTGGCAATAAACATGTAAAAAGTTGCAGTTTACAGGCACAGAATAACATCTACAGTGCTAGCTCTGTTTCCACCATTGGGACAGGAGAGAATGGACCCAGTTGCAGTTCACACGGACAGAATAACATCTACAGTGCTAGCTCTGTTTCCACCACTGGGAAAGGAGAGAATGGACCCAGTTGCAGTTCACACACACAGAATAACATCTACAGTGCTAGCTCTGTTTCCACCACTGGGACAGGAGAAAATGGACCCCCTGCCTTTCCCTCTCCAGCGCGAAAGAAGCAAACAACTTGGAAAGTTGTGACTTGTTCTTATTCTAACCAGCTCTTTTGATGTTTTGTGATCAATGGCCTTGCGTAGCCTGAAAAGCTGACACTGTCTAACTCCATCCATCCTCTCTTGTATCGTATTACTTTCTCTTTCAATACGTGTTTGACATCAACAGTTCAAGGTTACACCATAACTGTGTATGTACTCGAGGGTTTGTGTGTGCACATACATGCACATGCAGGTCTATCTCTCCATTCATCTGTCTACCTTTATTGCAGCTTACAGTTAGACTACAGTGGAACTTGTTAATCATGCACACAGCTGTGAAAAGCACGCACACAACTGTAAAAAGCATGCACATAGCTGCACGAAGATTCCATAATGGTACATGATCACTGCTCTCACAGGTATCCCATTTTACTCCTGGGTGGGGAGAATGATGCAGACCAAGCCTCTTGCCAGAGGATGCAATTCTAGCATCCCTGCTGCACCCACTGGTCTCAGCGACCAAGCAGCATGACTTTCACTTTCACTGCCAGAATAATATCAACAGAGGCAATTTTCATGTCAGTCAAGTCCATTTTCACACATTCAAACCTAATTCATATCCTCAGAGGACATTCATAAGTGTCATTATCTGTTTTAACATGAAACATCTTTACCACTTATTCAGAATTAGTCTGTAGCAAGCCAACACCTTGGTAGCTGTGAGGAAATCTGTCAGTTTTTCAACTTAACTGGGTGCATGTTGTACATCCATGACTTAAAATTGTTTAAAATATGTATTTACTTTTCGGCTTTCATTAAAAAGGTATTAAAATATTATTTATGAAAAAAGGCTCCCTCATTAAAAAAATTTTAAGCAGGGAAGATGGGACGGCACCAGCTTATTGTTTACCATTGATTTCTTTCCTTTTTGCATGATAGTTTAGAGTGGGCTGAAAAAAACAGAGTCAGTCAGGTCTTTCTAACCACACGTTTTTTGGGGGCGGTGGCCCGATGCAAATCCGGCAGCTGAAGTCCTGGTTAGTACTTCGGCTCAGTTCTGTAGAGGCGCAGTTTGGTGATCTCCGTGTGGGTGCCAATGCGCATGGGAATGCCCCAGTACTGCGTGCCCTCCGTCACGTAGACCAAGCTGACCTGGCTGTCTGCACGGCGGTACTGGTACAGTCCCCGGAAGAAGGGGTTCATGAAGTAGGCACCCAGCATCAGGGGAAAGAACTGGCCCCCATGTGTGTGTCCTGGAATCACAGAGCGGCAGCCCCAGTCATCTCAGCTAGCTTTGGACAAGGACAGACAACTGAATGAAAGGCAGGATGGAGGGAGGGAAGGAAAAGTAAAGAAAGGAAAGCTGGAAGGAAAGAAAGGATGAATAATTTGCCAGATGATGAGCAAATGAACAGATGAATGGATAGATAAATAAATTAATCTGCAGTTAGCTAATATGGTGATGATAATTGTAATACAGCAAAGACCATGTGTGTCTGAGTGGGTCTTTGATGCCTATAGGTCAGTCAGTCTCTACCTTCCTAACCAATTTTTATTTCTTAAATTCAGTACTTTGCAATGGACACAAAAAATGTATGTCTGTTTGTCTGTCTGACTCTCTCTCTCTCACTTAAATGAAGTTGTGACATTGTTTTGTTAACTTTGTAATGGATAAGAGGTCTTCATAAATAATTATTAGCATTTTAAATCATTTATCCATCATCTTTCTGCCCTCATCTGTGTGTGTGCGCGCGCAGGTGCGTGCGTGCGGGGGCGTGCATGCGTGTGTGTGCATGTGTATGTGCTTGTGTGTGAATATACATGTGAAAATATAAGTGTGTGGGTATATGTGTGTTTTTGTTCTCTCTCTCTCTCTCTCTCTCTCTCTCTCTCTCTCTCTCTCTCTCTCTCTCTCTCTCTCTCTCTCTCTCTCTCTCTGACTGCATACATATCTGTCTGTCTCTGTCATTTAAAATGCTACCGTGCTGCTGTACAGCATGCCGAGGTTGGAGGTG